>NDGN011446465.1:0-13996 GCA_002564285.1 Tympanoctomys barrerae
GGATTGAACTCTGACCCTTGTGCTTGCCAGGGAAGCACTTATTCTACTGAGCCATCTCCCTGGACTCCAAGTGCTTTTGAGGTTGTCTTATTTACTTTATCACTGGGATACAGCACCTAACATCCACAACTCTAAGAAGTTTATTCTGGCTCACAGCGTGCAGAGGTTTCGGTTCATAGTCAGCCGGCTCCCAAGCAGGTTGGCATAGCAGGGAGCATCACAGAGGACAAACAGCATGTGTCATGGAATCAGAAAGCAGAGAGAGGTCTGAGGAAGAGGAGGGAGACAATCTCTTCTAGGCCACCCCCCCAGTGACCCCCTCTTCTGCCAAGCTCTAGTTCCCAGCATCACACTGAGCTATAAGCCCATCAGTGGACAAATGCACTGATGAGTGTCACACCCCAGGATCCAGTCACCGTCACAGCCCCACCTATGTGCTCATAAGGCTTTATGGGGACATCTAGGTTTTACCATAACAGAGGTATTTATTCGAAGGAAGTTGTCACAAATAGTAATAAGGCTGCACATGGTAGCACTGATCCTGATGATGAACATCTAGATAAAAAGTTCAGTGAATAACCTGAGGGAGGAACCTGGTTACAAACATCAGACCACACATCCCAGAGCTGTGACCCAACAGTCCACGGCCTGGTGAGTACTACAATCTACCACATATCAAGGTTGGCAGGTGAGCCTGAGTCACCAATATTTAAACCCAATGCACAGTGAAGACCCAAAACAATCAACAGTATTCTGTAATATTCTAGAAATTTCTTTAGTGAAAACTGTTGACAGCCTAAGCCCCATGGCCTCCAACTTGGGGAAGGGAAGGTGGCTGCCTGGCCAGGCCTGTTGACCTTCACAGGTATTTGTTATAGGTCTCTAACACCCAAGAACATGGAAGACAATTTACTATATTTTGATGGAAAGGAAAAGGTTCAAAGCTAGTCCTGGAGGAATCAGAGAGACCTTTGCCCCCAATCTCTGTCTCCCATATTCAGGTGTTCAGAGGCCTCCACTGTGGGAGAGAGGGAGAAATCTGACAGCATGACACTTCTGACTGTTCATCCCTCCTCCTCCTGTTCTCTGCTAGAATAAAACCACATCAGCCCAATCCTGTGGGCTAGTGCCTGAATATTCCTGTCAGACATGAGAGTTTGCTGACAGACAGAGACCTCATTTCTCTGTCCATTCGCTGAACTGAAGTGGGAGGAGGGGTGTAGGTTGATTTAATCTCTCAGCATGAGGAAGTTGGAGAAATAGCCTATCTCTAAAAGATGGAAATTGTGTGTGTGTGTGTGTGTGTGTGTGTGTGTGTGTGTGTGTGGTATTGGGGATTGAACTTGGGACCTTTGCACTAAACTCCATCTCCAGCCCTTTTTTAAAATTTTGAGACAAAGTCTTGCTAAGTCACTAAGCTGCCCAGCCTGAGGTCAAACTTGCCATCCTTCTGCCTCAGCCTCCCTGGAATTATAAGTATGCACTATCACACCACCCTAGAAAAAGTTCTGCTTCTTAAAGATCTACTCCACCTTCTTGGTTGCAGCATGAGCTTCTATCTAGGTTGTTCTTGGAAGGCTACCTCGAGGGCCCACAAGACCCAGAGTCAGAGCAAAAGGACAGCTAAAATCCTTGGATAAAGGAATACTGAGAGGGGTTCCAGGGCTGGCACTCTTGTGTACGCTCCACACATACCCTGTGTTCTTCCCTGCCCTGCATAAAGAACAGGAGATAGCACCAGACTTAAAAGTAAATACATCTGCTAAATAAATGCCAAGCAAGCGGAAGGGCAGGGTGAGGAGCATCTCCCTGGTGACAGACCCTCAAAGGGGGCACCCTATGGAATTAGGATCATGTGCTGTTATTTGCAGTGACCTCTGAAACTTCACCTAAATCTACCAGGACAGTTGGGTGACACACTTCCAGCTTGGCATGGAGAAAACCCAGCCACATGGAACATGTTCAGAGGACACAGGGGACCAGGAACCAAGTGGCTTCCTGACTGTGCCCAGGGGCTCCTGGCTCGTCCTCACTGCTTTCCCTAACCTCACTTGGCCTTGGTTTCCCCCTGAGTAGAGTGGAGGGAACAATTTGTGTTGAACAGCACAGGATGAGCCTCAGTGCTTCCAGCAAGGAGCCTGGAGGAAGTGGCATCTGGTCACCTAGGGCGGGGGACCCTCAGGCAGTGGAAAGCTATACAATCATTCCAGATACACTGGGTATGTGGGGACAGCATCTCAGACTTAAGGGACAGGTGTGTCTCACAGTACTGTGAGCAGGTTGACTCCTATACGTGAGCTCTGTTCTTTCCAGTGAAAATCACTTAGATGTAAAAGTGCCAAAATATTAACAAGAGTAACATAAGGCCTAGACCCAGGGAGATGGGGTGTGACTGACTCTACCGCTTTTCAGCCCTCTGATGTCTACCGTGAGCCTCGCTGCATTCATCCTGAGAGAGCTGGGTTTGATGAAGGGGAACAGGCGTGAGCTCCTAGGCAGTCTGCAGTTCCCACTGCTGCCTCGCTGTTTGGGTCCCCAGCTACTCTGAGACACACAGAGAGGCGCTGCCCTCCCTCCTTCCTCAGCAACAGGTTCTGAAGAAGCCGCCGAGTGGTGAGGCTGCTGGTTCACCCCGCTCCACACTCAGGAGGGGGCCCTGTTTGCTGGAGACACACAGCTTTTCCTAAGGGCGGTGACATTATACAGGGGACATGAAACAAAGGCCATGCTGGTGGCTGGAAAAACCCAAGCTGAGTCCCCCTGGCTCCAGTGTTTCGTTGGCCATCTTCTCTGTTCCTGGCCTCTCCGTGATGTCCCTGCGGGCCAGGTACAGCAGGAAAGACCATCTCTAGAAACCTCTCCCTTTCAAAGGCCAGTCTCCCAAGTGTGTGTGTGTGTGTGTGTGTGTGTGTGTGTGTAGCTCTGAGGGCAGCTGGCAGTTCCCCGTCTGCTCCCCATCAGAGAGCCAGATATGAATGAGGAATGGGAGAGTGGGATGGGAGCGGCCGCCTCTCTGGACAATCTGGCAGGGCCTCAAAATACTAAACAGAGAGTTCCCAGGTGACCCGGCACCCATGTCCATCTGAGAGATGGGAACGCAGCCACGCCACCTCAGGTGAGCACTCACAGCAGCCTCATCCACAGTAACCGGACACCATCACTGGTGAGGGATGAGCCGCACGTGCTGCTGTTCAGGCAACAATGTTCAGCAGTAGGAAAGAGTTAAGGAGCCAGGCACAGTCACATATGCCTATACCCGGCACTCTGGGAGGCCGAGGCAGGAGGATCGCAAATTCAAGCCCAGCCTGGGCAACGGAGCAAGACTCTGTCTCAAAATAAGTGAGCAAATGAAATACATAGATGACAGATGATAGATAGATAGATAGATAGATAGATAGATAGATCATGAACAAGGAAGAGTATAGACAGCTGCCTTAAAATGGATGAATTCTGAGAACACGCTAAGTGCAAGAAGCCAGCATGTGATATAGCAAGTGTTGAGAACAGAGAAATTCCTAGGAAAAGAAAGTAGATTAGTTGCCTAAGGCTGGGGGAGGGTTCCTTTGGGGACAAGGAGTGACTACTAATGGGCACAGGTTTCTCTTCAGAGTGACAAAAATGCTCAAAGTAGTGGTGAGGAAGCACGATTCTGCCAGTGAACTAAAACACATTAGGCTACACCATTTTAATGGTGAACTCTAAGGTATACGTAGCAGAGCTCTTCTGCGGGGACTGTCCTGCAGCCCCTCCTGTAGGAAATGTGCTGATGTGTCACAGGACCGACATGCTCAGTTGCTTTCTGCATCCTCTTGCCCCTCCCTGGAGGCTTCGTTTTCCTCCCATTACAGCCTATTTCCAGACACTCCCAGGGCTTGTGGCCCTGTCGTCCCTCCACCCTCACCAGCCTTCCTCACTCAGGGGCCAGGCATGGCTGTGACACTGTCTCAGAACATGGCCAAGCCAGCACAGCCCAGAACCAAACCTGGACAAGTTTATAATGTGGCCTCTGAGGGAGCCCAAGTCTTCCTCCTCCTTTCCTAGCAGTGGCTGCCAAGATTTGGAAGGGTTGTAATGCACAGGGTACCCCCGGCACGGCAGAGAGTGGTCTGGAGCTGTAATCTAGATGGTCTGCATCTGTAAGTGCCCAAAGTTGGCCTGGTCCCCTCTCCTGGACAAGAACCTTACTCCTCCCCAGCCAAGTTCAGGTCAAACCAAAAGTGACGACTCTGGTGAGAGGAGGTGCCAAGCTGTCCTGGAGCTAAGGTTAACCTTCCAGGCAAGGAAGGACTTGGGGTCAAAGATCTGGGAGATTCAAAAAGGCCCAGGAGAAGCCATCTTCCTTTCTTGTGGAGTGGTTTTCTACAGTGAGCATCACATCAGTACTGTAGTTTCTGGATAAGAAAGCCTATAAGTAGTGGACATCCTTGGGACGGATGCCTTCAGAGCGATTGCAACACACAGTAGGAACTATGGTAGTGGCTGATGTTTTTATTCTCTGCAGTTTTCTAAGAGTGCGGAATTATATGAATGAGAAGAAGCCATTGGCTTGTTAGTGGCATACTCTGTTATATATTAAATTAGTGTTATAGTTTGTGTCTAGTTATCCCCCCAAAGCCTCATACAGTTATGGGATGGCTTCTAGAGTTTGCGATTCATTCTTGATCCAATGCTGGGATTATAGGTGTGAGCGCTACAGCTGCTCGGGGGCAGATAATCTTCATTACAATATAAGGAGGGGAGAGAAGCTTGCTAGCTGCCTCAGCTGCTGGCCCCTTCCCTTTGCTCTTTGCTGTTTCTTGCTGCCACGAGCTGCTGCCCTCTGCCATGTGTCCCTCTCTCCTGGAGCCAGCCGAGTATGGACTGAAATCTCTATTAACTGTGAGCTAAATGAACCTTTCCTTCCTTCATTTTGGGTGTTGGGTATTTTGTCCCAGCAATGAGAGAAAAGCAACAGACAACTAGAGAGTGTTCAGAGAACTAGAAAGAGATGGCCATAGTACTTGTATTTTTGGAAGAAAATGAAGCCTATGAAGGAACTTAGGCAAATTTTTTGAGACTCTCTGGGAAAAGGCCTCTCTCTAAATAAAAGAAGCAATATATTTCCCACGAGAAGCATAAAGATGAAGGGCTGGCTGAGAAGTAACTTTAAAAAGAAAACTAGCTTCATGGCAGCGACATAAAGTGTGTCAGTTTCAAGGAGGTATTGTCATGGTCAGGTTAATAATGGGCGGTGCTTGTCCAATACTGAGAAACACAGCTTTGCCTCTTCAGGAGCCACTCCCCAGCAGATGCTAGTGAGCTGATTTAAAAAATCCTCCAGCCACAAATGCAGCTAAGGGAAGTCGGACGACTGGCAGCGAAAGTCCCAGTTTAAGGAAGGGACTGGGAAACAATTAAGCTGGGGAAAATGAGCATGTGCAGGAGAATAATGCAATTTCCTAGTGCAGCAGATGCCGGAGGGAAACAGTACCCAGGAACAGTCCATCAGATGGTAATTACAGCCAGCCTGGGCAAGAAGGGCTGAGGAAAGGGGGCGATTGGAAGGGTGCTGAGTGCCAGCAAGGAGCATCTTCCAGAGCCCACACCAGGGGAGGGCAGGCTGGCATGGAGCAGAGAGGGGTCCGTGGGAAACTAAATGCAAGGAGTCCACATGGAGATGTCCACAACATTCATTAGNAGCACTAATAACCAGAAAAAATAAAATAACAGGGTTGGTCATTCTGAAAAGACAGGAGAGACAGAGACACAGAGGGCAGAGCACAGAGACGGAAAAAATTCACACCATCATCCCACAAACACTATAACCAAGAGGAAGAACCACAGTAGCCATAGGGAACTTCCATTAACAACGAGGCAAGGGTAGGGGCTGTCTAAATTTAAAGCAGATTTTTTGGAATTTGATATGACAAATAATAGTTATTTAACCATCCAGTCCCAGAAAGGAAGCAGTGCCTGGGACACAAGCCATATGCACTGTCTTTCCTCCAGGATTTCTAAAGAAACCAGTCCCATCCCCCAGGGCCCACTTCCTAAACTCTGAAACTAGACAGGCAGTGCCCCAAGGGAGGTGATGGTGACACAGACAGCCCCGAGTCCCTCTGGAAGCAGGCAGGAGAGAAAACCCACCTGTGCGCGGGGCCACCCCCATATCCTGAGCATGGCCATACCATTAACCCAACCAAATTCGGCTGGTCTCTCTGACCATGTACCCATGCAGGTCAGCAAGGCTGAATTACTGGGTAAAAATTTTCCATGACACTCTCAGAATATAAACACATACACCAACATGGCTTATCAGAGCCAAGAAGAGAATCCCCCCACCTGCCGTGAGGATGATGGTGGTGAACAGAGTGGTCCCTCTCTCTGGTCCACAAATTCACCCCAGTGACTGTGGAGACGCTGTTAGGACTCTGTCAGGCTGACTTCTGTACTCTGGGATGAAGATCATCTGCATTTTCTGGGCTCTTTCTTATGGCCTGTTGTGGGTGGGCTGTCAATTAACAGGAAGGCCAGGGAAGGTGTGTGGCAGAGACACCTACCATCCAGAAGAGGCAGATGCGACAAGGGCCTCGGGGCAGGAGGGGACACACTGCCTGCCATGCGGTGATGAATTTCAATCACCACTGCCTTGTGCCAGGTTTAAATTGGCAACCCACAGAGATGAAACACTTTCCATCCCATTACTCACGCCTGGAGGAAGCCGTTCCCCCAAAAGATTGGCTTCCTAGGTGAAGGCAAGGGATGCATGGTCATCTGAAGATGTAAATGGGATAAAAGGCACGAAAGGCACACGGTGGAGAGAGGTGGCGTGCACCTGCAGAGGTGCGGGGGTCCCAAGGAAAGCTTGAGGCTGGGGTGGGAAGGGGTGCGGAACTTACTAACTAACACAAGGTGCTCCGGCTCACGGGGCACGGCTACTGCTATGCAGAGAACACGGTGCACACGTGGCCACATCTTCTCCAAGTAGAAGGGAAAACCTGTGTGGCTCAGTGTGTTAGATATTCACCCCGAATTGGAAAGCCATCTAAAATGTGACAAAGCACACATATTTTTAAATAATGCAATATAGCATTTTAATTTCTGAACAGTAAGACCCATCCCATGTGGTGTTGATAGTCTTTAAAAGATCTTTTAAGATGCCTAAAATAATTGCCTTTTTTTTCCTTGAGTATGGGAATTGAACTGAGGGCCTTGTGAACGCTAGGAAAGCACTCTGTCACTGAGCTACAGTATTAAATCTTCACTTTAGTAAAAATCTTATTTCAAGATTGAGTACAATACATAGCAATAAAAGAGCTTCTTAAAAAGTCAGAATTCACCAGCAAAATAAACACTGCCATGTGGGGAAGGCAGCAGGTGACATGCGCCAGGACTATTACTTTCCCACCTGTCCCCTGGAGGGCTGTTCCCTGAACCCCAAGTTTAAGCTCTCCATCTCTGCTGTTTTAAAATATGCCAGGATCACCGAAGGAAGGGACACAGGGGCACAGTGTATGCAGAGGACCAGAGGAGAAAATCATCAAATGTAAGCAATTATTTTCAAGTGATACCAACTTGGGAAGTAATGAGGGACGATTTCTAATAAAAATGAATGTTTTCTATGGCTTTCTCTACACCTGGAGCTCCAGTGTACCTCAGAATGACCCAACCCTAGCAAATTCCAGGGGTAGGGGGAGAGGAAGGGGAGGTTCTGATCCCTGCCAGTGCCAGCGCCCCTACTCAGTTCACCCCAGGGCTGAGGGCCCCTGGGCCACAGGCACCGCCAGTGCTGAGGGCTTCTCTGGGCTTGGCTCACCTTTATGTCACCTGACCCAAAAGCTGCAAAGCAGCCCCCCACCTGTCAGTGCCTGGTGCTCTCCTCCCGCCTCTTTTCCTGGATCCAGCCTGACCCAGGGAAGTACGTTTCAGATTGACACAGCATGGAGCTGTCCTCTGACTCCAGCAGGCTATCTTCACACCAAACTGGCAGCCATGGCCCTCGTGGCCAGGTGGCATCCCCAGGATGGCCACATACAAACAGACCCCGGGTCCTCCAGGGAGCTCCCTAGAAAGCAGCAGCAGGCCTGTCACTGCCAGAGTGTCTGTGACCTAGGGACAAATAAGAGGTAGAGGGGGAGTCCTTTCAAAGTGACACAGTGAGTTGGGGGTGGGGAGACAAAATGTCCCAGACTGGCTAAGAGGGGAGTGTCGCTGCTCCTGTGAGCTGAGGACACAGGCATCTCAGCACCACTTGGCACAGGCTCTGGGCCAGGCTATGTGCTAACTCAGACTGGTCTGGGAGCACCTAAGCTCAGAGATCAAGAGACACGTCGGGGCTTTATGGCAGTTTGAATGATTCTATGTCTTGCAAATCTAATAATAAAACAATTGGACTTGAATTCATGTCTATCCTTGCTTTTTAATTTAATTTTACCAGGAGTTCGCTTTGTACAAAACTATGACAGATAGTGCATTAAAATAAAAATTAAAAAGTCCTTCATTACAGACAGATTGGGAAGCGCCGCTCTGTGTGACTCTCACTACCTCTGCATCTGTGCTTGTGTTTTTCAGAATAACAGGTTAGGACAAAAAGAATTGCAAGTTGCTTTTGGTCTCTACCTAAATATAAAGCTACACCTTAGCAGAAGAGAAATACGGATTAGCTGTGTACTTCCCTGAGCTCTTTTTGTTTTGTCTGAGCTCCGTTGCTGTGACACGCAGGTCCTGTGCTCAGGGCTCTAGTCCCCAAACTTCCACTTTTCTTTTCCTTCCTTGAAGGAACAAAGTGTAGCTTACCAAGGATTTCTGTTAGCTTCTTTGAGTGGCCATCCACGCGAACATGGCAAGCCCGTGCATCAGCCCACTCGACCTGGTTTACGTCCCAGTGGGGTTTCCTGCACATGTGCCCATTTCCACTGAAAATGACATTTAAGTGCCTGCCTGTCCGTCTCCTTGTTCTGGTCACAACGAGATACTAAGCCTTTCATTTTAAGCTCAAAAAGTCCTGCCCTCCCCCCAGCAGCACACAGAAGCCCCCAGAGAGGAGTAAAAAAAAAAAAGTTTAAAAGCAAACACGGGGGGCAGGGGTACAGCAGCTCTATTGTCCTGACAGCAGAAGGCCACTTTACTGCCTTGGAAGCAAAATGTAGATTCCAAGGGGCACTGTGCCTTGTGGGGAGAGGGAGAGGGGAGGAAATGGAAACCCATGGAAAGGTGACTCTAGGTCATGTGTCCTGGGCCACTGCTGCCCAAGGGTGTCCCTCCGGTGTGGCCCTGCAAGACGGTGTGGCTTTCCGCATGGGGTGATGGTGAAACGGCCACTCAAGGGCAGGTCTGTGAGAGGCTTGGGGCGCCTCCTGTAAGGATATGAGCGCCAGCTTCCCTGTAATTAAGAAGCAGCCTGCTCCTAGGAAGACTCTGCTGCCACCCCATCTGCCAAGCCCGCGGGAGCTGGCACCGCGCTGCCCTGCCTGCCGCCCGGCTACCCACCGCGTCCTTGGAGACCGCCTTTGATGGAGCGTTGATGCCAAGCTTTTCCAGAGGATAGACAATCTGTCGTCGTGGGCGCACGGGAACCAAGTAATGAAGGGCAGATGTCAGCGAGTGGGCGTCGGGGCTCTGCAGCTTGAAGGCAGCAATCTATATTTTAGGAGCGAGAATGTCAGAGAGGCTCGGGGCAGATGTCGGCACGCAGCTTTACAAATACAGAGCTCTCCACACAGCCAAGTCAGAGAGGGAGACATCAGCAAATAAACAAACATACTCTTCGAGCGGAGGAATGAATTGTAGATAATGCCTGACACTAATGAAGATAATTATGAGAGTAATTACATTACTATCTCTGTGGGAATGACAGATAAACAAGTGGCTTGGTTTATAGGATTTCTCAGTACAAGTATCTTCCCCAGGAGGATATTCTTCTCCATGGCAATCATGAATCAGCGTGGTCTGACCCCGTTAAACTGTGCTGTCTGTGTCCTGTTAACCTTTGTGTGTGTGTGTGTGGCACACGCAGCTTGCAGAAGGGACGGGCGAAAGACGCCACCCGAGAGGCGAGGGGTATGGGTGGAAAAATCCTCCTGCTAGTGAAAGGCACTCACAGAGACACGAATGGACCTTTGTTGATAAAATAAACATTTCAAAACAAAAGGATCAGACTGGAAAGTGGGAGTGGGGTGGGGAAAGCAGATCATATTATTTTGACCCATTATGGCTGGGTTTATGCTGACTGAAATGGACTATGGGTTTTAGGAGACTGCTTTGAATATTAATTTTATCTAGTTTGGGAAACTTGTCAGAGAAAGTGAAGTGTGTTGATTTTTATCTTTTACACATGGATAAAATCCTAGTTTTAATGAAACCCAAGTTGAAGACATGATCATCACTTAAACCTCAAGAGCTAAACTGTGAAACCAAAACTTAAAGCTGTATCTGTTCAGTTCAAGCCAGAAACCAATGAAAGGAAAGCTGAACTGCAGATGTACCCTAATAAATAAGATGGGCCACACGGCATTTATCTGCTCTCTTAGGAAGAGGCTTGGGCATTCCTCAGAGCTTTGACAAACCTTTACCACAGAGCCGGAAGCTGGCCTCCACAAACTGAGCAGCAGAACCCAGGAATCTGCTATTATGTCTGAGTGTCTCTCAGCGCATCCTTACGGGGCTGTGGAGGACACAGCCCTCATCATTCAAGCTGAAAAGCTCGATTTGGCTCCATTCAAGTACAGATTTATAGCAGAAGTTGGAAATTCTTATCTAAATTGTTTGGAATTGCTTCTTACACACTGTGTGTGTGTGTGTGTGTGTGTGTGTGTGTGCGTGTGTGCACGTGTGTTTACTAGAAGGGCAAAAAGAAAGCATATCCATTTCCAAATCCTCTGATAGTATGCAACATGCTTCTAAATCTATACCACTGTGGTAAATACATAATGAAATGCCCAACCCAGCATGGATGGGAACAGAATTTCTCCAACCCAGCCCATTCTGGTTGACATCACGAATAAAGACTAAGGATTTCATGCCACACCCTGAAGGTCACAACATTGGGGTCTGGCCAAGTGTAAAGTTAAAGGGAAATGTACAGGAACCAGGGTTTCCAGCAAAACTGTAACCTTCCTATCTCATTATGTTCAAATCCAGGGCTTTCACATTGTTATTAGTTGCCCTAAAGTACAATCTGTATCTCAGTAAAAATATCACTTGTGTTTCTTTTATTTTTCCTTCCCCATCCTCCTGTCCTGGCCCAAAAAGCTTCTGATCAATAAGATACAACTGGCTTAAGTACTGTTATGTGTTGTCCTAAGACACTTTGGCTTGTTTAGTAAATAGTTTTGAATTGTAACTCTTTTTTCTTTTCAAGGTATTTAGCACAGGGTCTACAGGGTCACACTACACGGATTGGAATCAGAGTGATCCTCTTGTTTGCAGCCTCCCAAGCACTGGGATTATAGGTGCATGCCTCCACGTCCAGTCTCAGTAAATAGTCTGATAAGATTATTTAGGGCAGGGGAGATAGCTTGGCAGTCAAAGCACCTGCCTGGCAAGTGCAATGACCCAGGTTCCATCTCTGGTACTGCATGCAATGCTGGTCCCCATGCTATTCCAGCCACCGAAATAAGTGCATGCTTATAATCCTGGTGCTGGGAAAGCTGAGCCAGGAGAATCATTATGAGTCTGAGCTGCATAGTGAGACCCTGTACCAAGTATATATATATTTTATATACTTTATATTTATATATTTTATATATATATATATAAAATATATAAATTTTATATTTATATATAAATTATTATTTATATTTATATTTATATTTATATATTTATATATTTTATATATATAAAATAGATTTATTTATTTATTTTATATATATATAAAAAAGATGTATTTATTTATTTATTTATTTATTTTGGAACTGGGGATTGAACTCAGGCCCTTGCACTTGCTAGGCAAGTACTTATTCTACTGAGCTATCTCCCCAGCCCCCCCAAAATTTTAAAAGATTACTTAAAAATCTGGGGCCAGCAAGATAGCTCAGCAGACTAGTTGCCTGCCAAAGCAAGTGCAGGGACTGGGGTTTGATCCTTGGCGCCACATGCTGTGCTGGCCCTGCCCCCTGGGCATGCTGAGCCGGCCACCAAGACTGGGCACAGTGGTAGACACCCATAAGCCCAGCACTAGGGAGGCTGAAAACAGGAGTATCACTACAAGTCCAAGCTGTCTAGTGAGGCCATTTATCAAATACATAAATAAATGAATGATTTTTTAAAAATTAAAGACAAAAGATTATTTAAAAATCTGCTAAGCTCCCTTGTAGGTATTCAGAAGACACATAACAATGCCCAGGCCCTGGGTCCTGAGGTTCTCAGAAGGTTCAGTGTGGTCAAGTGTGGAGGCTGCAGCCCACAGCACAGGTCCCCAGTATAGAATTCCCATCAACCCAGCTGGTCCTCTTGCAGGTGTCTTCCCCCAAAGACTCACAGACACCATGTTACCGATATTGAGGCACACCCGTATTTACAGCAGTGCCATTGCTATGGCTAGTTTTGAAAGCAGCCAAGATGTGCATCAAAAGGTGAATGGATAAAGAAAATAAATATGGTACTTATACACAATGGAGTACTACTCTGCCATAAAGAAAGTCAACCTTTAGTCACTTGTAGTAAAATGGATGCATCTTCAGACTATAATGTTCAGTGAAATAAATCAGATGCAGGAGCTTACATATAGTATGATTTTTCTTATATGAGAAAGCCAAAATATAAAAAGCAAAATAAAAGATACTAAGAAACACAGATACGAACTTTTTATAAATAGGAAGAGAACAAAGAGAGATGGAGGAAGGCGGGGGAAGGGACATAAGACCTGAGATATGTTATGTGCTTATACTGACTCTCTGTGATGAACGTGATCGTTACGTCCTGCAAAAAGGTACTAAAACATTTTCTAAAAAGTTTTAAAGGCACCACCTTCAGAGTACCATGTGTTCTGTCAGTCACTGAAAGAGCTGTAAGAGCCATGAGGTGGTCTATGGAGAGGAGGGGGGCACTAAGCCTGCTTTCCATGCGTGCACCCACGCAACACACACCAGTCTGTGCTGGTCACAGCAGCGTAAGAGCTGTGTGGCATGTGGCATCTCCTCCACTTGCTATGCGAGGCTGTCATAGGGATCCTGCATCACCACTGTCACTGCTTTCATGGAGACAGTGCCACAGTTCACTGGGAGTGCTGCAGTCTTACAGAATCCAATGCAACAGACCTGGTTTCTCCTATCTGCCCATCACCCCAATGCTCTCTGCTCGCAGGAACAAGGTAGGACCACAGGGCCCTGCCTTACATCTCAGAGCATCTGTGCATTGTTTTCAGTCTCTTTTTTGTCAATATAGAGGGGCCAACAAATTATCCTACTAGTTACACCACTCTGGTGATTGCACAGGAGCCCAAAGCCTTCTGGACTTGCACAGATGTGTAAGAAAAGGGCCAAGCTCAACATAGCTACAGGGAGCTGAGACATGGGATGTTATCAAACCCATCCAGGGAGGCAAGAACGGGAGGCGAGTGGCTGCAGCAGAGCACCCAGGGTACCCTGCACACTGGGTTGAGGGCAGCGGGCTTGGTTGGTGTTCTTACCTTGCCCTCCTTGGGCTGTGGGTACACAGGGTAGTAGAGACAGGTCTTGGAGCCCAGGCGAAGGATCTCTTTCAGGAAGAACTTTGTGTAGTGCCGGAAAGCGGGGTTCAGGGCCAAGTGGTGCAGACGTCCGTGCTCATCCCGCTGGTGGTGGCTGAAGTAGATGAAGTCCTCGATGTTGTAGTGGGAGCGGATGTATTCTATGTCCTGCAGAGGGGGGAAAGGCATTGGAGACTAACTGCAGGCATGATGTGATAAATACCCAGAAAAATGACCTTCCAACTGGGCTTGGTGAAGCATTCCTATAATCCTAGCACTCAGGGAGGCTGATGCAAAAGGACTGCAAATTCAACACCAGCCTGAGCAACCCAGCAAGGTCCTCTCTCAAAG
>NDGN011446466.1:0-15895 GCA_002564285.1 Tympanoctomys barrerae
GAAGGAAAGGTTTATTTAGCTCACAGTTCCTGGAGGTTTCAAGACACTGGAGGAGAGGCTGGGACGCTGCCATGTCTAGGATGACCCGCTCCACCCCTCTGAGAAAGCACGGGGTAGCCAATTTAATGGTTCATTCCTCTCTGTTCCTGTCCCTCAAGCCCCGTCATGGTTCTCTGGCCCCATTCTTCAAGCCATCCATTGCTCCTGCAGCTACATTTATCCCATAATTTATGTGAGGCTTTAGGGGTACAACTAGACACAAACCATAACAATGTATATATGAGTCTTGTTATCACCATAGGAAAAGAAGCCAGCTGTCTAAATAATTTGTTCACCTGAAAGAAAATAAAACTTTCTTTTATTTTTTTTTAATGTATTTATCTGATACAGGGTCTCACTATGCATTTCAGACTTGTAGTGATCCTCCTGACTCAGCTTGCCCAGCACTGGAATTATAGAAGTGTGCCACCACACCTGGTTTAAGCATGACACAATATGCGAGGGATCAAACTTGGGACCTTGCACTTGCCAGGCAGGCCCTTATACCACTGAGCTTTCTGCACAGCACCATAAAACTGTATTTTAAATTTAAACCACATGAAAAGTTATGAGTCAAAGATACATGCTATTTTAATGTGTCTTTCCTTCAGTTCAAATTTCACTACTTCCTGATCTGCTTAATTTTTGTTAATGGCATTTACTTTATATTAATTCTGATGTATTTTCTAACTTCAAAAGCTTTCATCACTTCCCTTAAAATTTCTTGCTAAAAGAAAGCCTTGTCACTTAACAGACTGAAACTGCAGGATATGTCAAAAGGAGGACTCATCTAAGTAAAATACTTACATTAACAACATATCTGTGATATTAGGATAATAGAACATGACAAACGAAACCTGATGATAAAATACATGGCAATATCTTTCACACAACATGATCATTTTTTAATAACAGGAAGGAAAATTCAGCTATCAACATGCTTGCACAATAATGGAGAGTAAGTTTTAGATCTTTTTGAGTCAGATGCTGTGGGTTAGTTTCACTGGTATAATACCTAATTATAACAAGTTTTTCCTTTCACAGACTATATCAGAATATATGTTCCTAGTAGAATACATCATATACAAAACTTTAGTATATATTTTTTTGTAATTAGGAAAGGGTCTACAGGGTGTTCAGGGTCTCACTACTAGACTGTACTCATAGTGATCTGCCTGTTTACAGCCTCCCAAGAGTTGGGGTTACAGACATGTGCCACCTCACCCAGTCTCAATTGCATCTCAGCATGCCCCTGTGGTGGGGTCAACACGGCAGGTCTAGGGATCGAACCCTCAGCCTCTGTGCCTGCTTGTAGGTGCTTTAATCTGCTGAGCTATTTGGCCAGCCTAAATTTGATATCTTAATATCTTCTTCTTGGTGTTGTTTTAGAGTGAGCACATTATGTTCTGCACAACATGTAGATATAGATATATTCAAGAGTTCTGTGGAAATATGGCATTCTAGGAGTAACATGGATGTACATGGTGTTTTCTAAAATTAAAAATAAGTAGAAAGTCTGAATATCTAATCATACATAGCAATAATCACACATGAATGGAAGAAATGCTGTTTTCTTGATTTTTCAGCATTTCTTGAAAAGAACAGAAAGTGGCATCAGAAATGACATCCTATTATCTTTCTATGTCTAAATTTATATAGAAAATATAGATTCCTATATTTTTGTCAAAATCTTATATGTGTTAGCATAGTCATTTTCATAGATGAAACATGGATATTCCAACAACTAGTGACTTCTCCATCACTAATAAATCATACCAATAAAAAGAAAAAATTCTTGATTGGACTTGAAACAGCTGAGCTAACAAGTGCCAATGGTAGAGAGACAGTGGCAGAGAGGGTAAGAGAGATTGAGAGGAGGGATGTGTAATGAGCTACCCACCTGCTTCTGCCAACTGCTCTTCCTGGTTGAAACAGCAGGACAGCAGTCATACCCTCCTGGCACTCCCTTGGAATGTGCCCTATAACCAGCATGCTCGAAGAATAGAGGCATCTCTCAATTTTTTTTGTCACTATTTTAAAATTTCCCATGCATCTCTGAGTAGGCTATTGGTTATTTTCAATGTGAACAATCAGTGTTCATGTCTCTCTGATTCACCTAGAAAAGATCCACAGTACCTCTCAGTTTGCCATCTTTTCACCACTCCTTACAAAGTACAGCTCTGTAAGGAAACGTGTTTAAAGCCACATCCAGTCTTCTCCAGGTACATCTGTACCACATACCCTACTGAACACACTGCTAGCTGTTCCTCCTTATATTTCTGTCATTCTTCACTAACTCTGCCTTACAGAAAAATTAATTTTCTTCTTTAATAAAAAGAATAAACACTGCCTAGTAGATGCTGTCATGCCTGCACTGGGAGAAACCCTATCAGAAAACATGCTACACTGCAAAAACAGGAAAGCCATAAAGAAAGGGCCATGCTGCCCTCAGCAAGAAGAACACATGGACAGGACACACTCTCCCTAGCACTGGAAAGGCCAGTATTATCTACCCACCTGTACTCAACATCCTGGGAGCTTCGACCCCAAATATCCCACCCAGATTTCTTGGCAGGTATCATTTGTTAAGGATCAGGAATCCTGGGGTACACACACACATGCCTGTTCATTTGACCAACACTAGAAACAAACCTACGAGCAGGAAACATTGACTGGATGCCAGTACCCTTGATTTTGCTCAAGTCTTGAACACAATTCCCAAATGAGGCTGTCTTGGTTACTTATCTCTCCTTACTGAGACAAAATAGCTGGCACCCAAAATTAGGAAAGGAAAGGTTTCTTTAGCTCACATTTTGTGGAGGTTTCAGTCCACAATCAGGGTGGCGTGGCACAGGGGCAGTAGTTCAAGGCAGCAGAAGACAGCAAAAGCAACAAGAGAAAAAGTGGAGGAGAAGCAAAAAGTAAGCCTTTTTCCCGCCCTTATATTGTTGTTGCTACTAGCTCCAGTGTGGTTGTAGCACTCATACCCATAATCCCAACATTGGACCATGAATCCATCATAAACTCTTGAAGTCCTCCCCATGACTGCCTGAGACTGTGGGGGGACATCTAGACACAAACCAAAATGAAATCATGGTTAAAATAAAATATTACTTCACTAATGACAACAGATAATTGAGAGTCTTTAGGGAAACGTCATAGGCCCTGGTTAGTTAGCCTATTATACTGCTAATGGTGGTCAATCTTATGCTCAATAACTAACCAGTGCTGTTGTTTCCTTATCCCTCTTCTGGTTTGTTTCTAATTTGCTCTTTGGTAGACTTTCCATCTCTAGAAATCTTTAGGTAAGCAGGCTTTAGTGTGTATTGATTTCATTAAGTGTTAACTGAGGCCAGAGTCCTTACTTAGAGAAAGTCCTCAAATGAAAGTAAAATTTGTCATGAAAAGAGGTCCTACCATGATAACTGTTGCTAAATCATATCTCAAGCCCTTTAAAAAAATTCTGGCTCACAGACCACTGTACTATTGTGAATAATGCTGTTTTAAAGGTAACAAATGCTAGATGTAATTCTAAAAGATGGTAGCCTTTTCGGCCTTTACACCACCCAAAGGTTGACACGGACAAAGACTTAATGTAATCATCTCACATGTACATGTTTTATCTGCTAACATGATATTTCATTTTCTCTTGGCAGGGATTATTCACATGATTCATTTATGTGAACTTTGGACCGCTAAGATCTTTACATTTGAAAAGTGAATTTTTATTAAATCCAACAGGTGACATTCCAGGAAGGATCAGAACATAAAACACAGGATTCAGGGAGCAGAATAAGATATTTTTGTGGCACCACGACAGGGGATGGACCGCTCTGGTAAAGCTTCTCACTACACATGAGCTTTCCTAAGAAACATCTGCTTTGCAGAACTGTTCTCCTTTTTAGCCAATAGATTTTCATTATAGTTTGCCCTTATTTTCCAAAGCTTGTTCCTTAGCAACAGCTTCAAGGATTTCTTCAGTGAAAACAGCCATTTTTAGACTTATGTTGTAGTAAAAATTCATGGTTTGGGTCACAAATACTACGAGTTCATAGTTTTGGATATACTTAAAGTGAGGTAAATCAGATTTTCAAGTGTAGATATAAATCTGTGATGTCAAGAAATTCAAATCATGTGTTTGAGGTATGGGTTATCTTAAGAATTTCTAGATATTTAATAAACTTATGTCAGATATTCAAACTTCTAATATTCCAACAATATTAATGGCTTTTATTGCAGTTTTGAGTGTCTCATTTGGTCCTGGTCTATATGTAAAGTAATTCAGTTTCCTGGTTTATTCATGGAAATCTTGCTATTCAGTAGGATACATTATTGGTAGCCTGAGTTTTTCTTTTTAGACACGATATTATTGCTTTATAAAACAGTACAATAGAAAAGTCATTACCAAAAATAATGAAAAAGAAAACAACTTTGGGTTTTATTTGCACAGAATTAAAAAAGTGAAATTCCATTATAAGTTAATTATAGTGATTAATTCTTATTTAGCATCTGTCGCAGAGGTCAATCATATAAATTTTGTTATTAAATCTCACCTGGGCAGATACTAATGGATTTCAAGAGCTGTGTTTTTAACTTTATTTTCTGAAAACTCTGCAGTGCCTCAAGTGTTGTGTGCTTTATGAATATAGAGTAAGGCAGGTTGCAGTGTTTCCTCTCCTGCGGGGAGTGTATCAAGACCCTGCAGATAGAATGCTGCATGTGATCTGTGTGCCTACAACATGGGAAACTGCATAATCAGGATGACATTGCTTCCTTCATAAGTAGAACAGGCATGTCTCCAATGAGGAGCAAAGATTGGCTGGAAAAGATAATTCACAGTTTAGCTCCTCTAACATCTTGCTCTTGGCCCTGAGCTTGGTCCTCCTTATACTTGGCTCTGCTGTGGGAACACCTTCAGCTGAGCCCGTCAGAAGTGTTCCCTACCAGAGGTAGGCACAAGTGAGCATGCTCTTCTAGTCTAGAAAACTACACAAACCAGACGTGAAAGCTGGATTGTTCTTTCTTAGAAATGTGTTTACTTTCAGAAAAGCCTATCCCTTCATGAAGCAAACAAGTGATCTGCTAGGCAAATAACTACTGCAAATATATTCACTTCCTCATCCACTAAGAACATGATATGTCACAAAGTAAAAAGAAGTAAGACAACAGATAGAATTAGGGATTTTTAAAAAAAAAAACTTTTCTTTTTTTCTCTTTTCTGTCATCCCAGTTGTTCTTCCCATTTGAATATTTCCCTTTCACAATATTTATTATACCTTTTAGATTTTCTCTATTCTAGTTCCTACACTAGGTAGATACTATGATGTCTAAACATGTGAGTCAGATTTATTTCACTTACAAATATGGTCACTACTTACACCCATTAACCTATAAAAGCCTCAAGTTTATCTTTCTTCATAGCTGAGAAGTACTTCAGTGTATAAAAATATAATATCTTCTTATCCATTCCTTGGTTGATGTGCATTTGGGTTGTTTCCAAGATTTAGCTATGACAAATTTTGCTCCTATAAACAACAACGATAGATAGATAGATAGATAGATAGATAGATAGATAGATAGAGATATAGAGATACATGTTAGATAATTTTCCTACTAATTGCTATTAGATCATGAAAAAGAATAGTGTTTCTATTGTTTAATCAGATTTGTATGCCTCTACCTTATTATCTGAGCAAATACTTTGAAGATTATGATATGTATTATAGTAACCATTGTTATTGTTCTATCATCTTGTTTTGAAATTCTGAATTGTTTTTATTGGGCATTTTGTCTCTTTAAAAGAAAAAGAATTACGGATTTTAATTCATCAAGCTGATTGTGGGCCACGTGGGTAGGCCCAATGTTATCACAAGTGTCCTTGAATAGGAAGAAGAGGACCACAGTCTCATTGTAGAGTGATGTGGTATGAGAAGGGCTTGAAATCTTTGCTGGCTTTGAAGAAGGAAAAAGTCATAATCCAAGGAATGCAGGTGGTATCTAGAAGGTGAGAGAGATAAAGAAAGATGACATCTGTAGAGCTGTCAGAAAAAAAGGTCGTGCTGACATTGGATTTTAGCCTAGTAAAATTCACTTTGAACGCCTAACCTCCAGACTGTAAGAAAATGAATATGGACTATTTTGAGCCAATTAAGTTTGCAATAATTTGTTAAGGCACAATAGACTCTATGACAATGATGAATAGGAGAGCTAAGGCATTTTCAAGTTGAAAAATTTACAGACATTTTTCCACTTGGCTTTTGAAAAGATTAGTTTTAAACTTGGAATTACAGTATGAAAACTCATGGAATCTGCTGGGTGGTGTCAGAACTGACATTCTTTGTTCTTGGGAAGAACTTTATTCTTATCTATAGAAAAAAATATGTCAAAGAAAGAAAACAGGTTCTTTTCTAAGTTATGAACAAGAGCCCTTTGCCTGGAGGAGAATTTCCTGTACTAGACTTGTTTTACACTGAAGAAATTGTTCTCAGAAGCACAGAGAACAACTGGGAGATGAAGGCTCCTTTCCTCAAGCTCCCCAGCAGCTACGTTCCCTCTGAATGCTGAGCTCCACCCTCTTGCCCAGCCTTTTCACAGGCAGCCAGAGCAGGCTCCTTCCTGCCCTGAAGACTGCTCTACTCCAAGGAGACCTCAAACATTGGCCTCTATGTGCTTTATTTCATTTTATGCTGTTGTCAAAAATAGAAATCAAGCCTAGGAGTGTCTCATCTTAACTCACCCTGGGTAACATTTCCTACATCCTTAGTTTCTGAACCACCAGCCACATTAAAGTTTGGCTGCACTTGTTTTGAAAATCTATCCACCCATTTGTTTTATATGTTCAGAGCCTACTACTCCCTGTAAAGCATGGCTCTGAGTCTTCAGATGGCAGTAACGAAAAAACAAAGCTTTGAAATTATGGAATTTAAAAAATTTTACTAGGAATAGTAGAAGATAGAAAACAAAAACTACATCTATACCTACATATGTGCATACCTAAAAAATTGTGACTCTAGTAGTGATACCTGAATTAAATAAAATTAAACAATACAAATGATGAATTAAGAGATTAGACAAGATGATACCAAAATTGTTTCTGAATTTAAAAGCATTTTTTATGTATACATCTCTCTTTTCCCTCATATTGGCTGAGAAAGTTAGACTATAAATTTGGGTTTAGAGAAAATAATGATTGTAGTAAATATATTAACCTACACAGAAATATCCACTATATTTGGATACCCAAGAAGAAGTTCAAATCAACTTAGACTTACAAATCTATCCATTTATAATATATTCATTTTCTTTTTCTGCTTAAAAATCATCCTTGTCCATTTAAACAAACATTTTATTTATTTATTTATTTATTTATTTATTTATTTAGTATAGGTTCTTACTACATAGCTCAGACTCATAGTGATCCTCTTGTCTCAGCTTCCCCAGCACTGAGATTACAGGTCTGCACTGTGACATCTAGGATTACACGGGCTGGCATAGCATGCAGTACTGGGGATCAAACCCAGGTCCTTGCACTTGCCAGGCAGATGCTTAGATTGCCAAGCTATCTCCCCAACCCAAACAGAAAATTTTATAAGGCATTTTATGAAAGAAATAACTCTACCTCAAGTAACATATCCCAGGACAAAATTAAAAAACTGCTGAGATACAATAAAAATATATAAACATGAGTTGTCAAATTAATTTTCAAAGGTTGAAAAACAACCAGACACTGTTTTTTTATATAATAAAAAATAATAATGAAATCCCAGCCACAAAGGAAGAAAAATATTCTACAAACTTTTATTAAAATTGGCTTAATGTTTTACAAATAAGAATTTATGAAAAATTTGGAATTTATGAATAATTTGGACATTTCTATATACAAATCATGCTAATAGTAAGAGTATACATTATACCCAGGCATGGTGTTTGCCTGTAATTTTGACACCCAGGACGCTAAAGCAAGAGAATCCCAAATTTGAGCCCAGTCTGGGCATATTAATATCTTAGGAAGATACTCTCAAAATTAAACACACACACACACACACACACACACACACAAAAGTGGCCTGGGACTGAAGATCAGTGTGAAAACCCTGAGTTCAATCACCATTATTGCCTCCCCAAATCTCCCCAAATATATGTGTGACTCTGAAATCATCACTGATTAAACTGCTATCTTTGTCTCTTCTGGTACATTTAAAATAAAATTTAATGCTTTCAATTTTTATTCATATTTTCAATGTAAATGTATCATAAAAATCAGATAAAACAGCATGTGTGGCATATGTGTACATAGACAAACAATGAACAAGACTTTTCCTTAAAGCCATTAGGACTTTTATCAGATGCCCCTACCCTCTCCAAGCTTCATGTGCTCATAGGTGGGGCTGGGGTATGTGAATATGGATAAGGCATGAATGATAATTAAGTGAGTCTACCAACTGGCTTAGCATAGGCAACATGGGGTGTGAATAATGGAAAGCCCCATCCTCCATACAGCTGTCCAGCTTGTAGCCAAAAAGGGAAAGGAAGGGTAAAAGGGAAAGGAAGGCTGCTGCTTCTGCTTCCTGCCAACCTTGCCATGGACTGTTGCTCCTCCGCTGTGTTTCCCTGCTTTGGAGTGAATCCACTATGGACTGAAACCTCTATAAACTATGAGCTGAAACAAACTTTTGCTCCTTTAATTTGTGAGTGTTGAATATAATATTTTAACAGTAATAAAGCAGCTAAGGTAAAAGTCATTGTATTCATGAATTCTCTCTGTTAATGAACTTGTGCTTTCAGAAATAGCTCTATAAATGGGAAATGGCTACAGAAATGCAACTACTGAATGGACTTCTTCAATATTGTGTTTTGTGCCACTCAAGAGCAAACCTACATGTGAGCTGCGTACATTTCGCACATTGTTATATTTGTAAAACTTTCATAAATGAATAGTCTTCAAAAGTGCGTGTAATTTTACATGTTTTATGGAATATAGTTCAGCAACAATAGCCTTCAAATATAGCTATTTAAATGTGAAATATGTATTGTTTACCACAAGGCCATTTTAAAGAAAAGATAAAAATTTTCAGTCCTGTTGTAATATTTGTTAATGGATAACTAGAATAAAATCACAGACATAGAATTATATCTTTTAGAATTAGAATAGAGTCTATAAACCTTTTAGCTTCCATTTCTCATTTGATAAATGGAGAATCTTGGTTTGAAATACACTCAAATCTTGATAATCACACTTAATAGATGATTGATCCAGTATGACTAACTTCATGGGTTCAACTCCCAACCTTTTCCTATTTCACCATGTTCTGCTATAGCTGCTGTAAATCTCTGTCATGAATAATCAAGACAAACTTTTTCTGAAACCAAAAGAAATGAATTTTCTTGATTTTATATAATTAACATCACTCAACCTTTCAAGAACACCCATAATTCTACCGATCTTACTAAAGACCTAATAATGCCACCTAATTTATTTAATTTCAAAGAAAGATTGTCTGTCATACAGCAAAATATATGCTCTCTGGCTTCCACTCTCTGAACACTTGTGAGCATAGAGATCAAGAAACTGACAGAGTTGCTTCATGAAAAACAAATGTTAGTGTATGTAATCCATTTCAGCCTTGACAGGATTTTTATCTTTCATTTCTGATTCAAAATAAAATACAGGGCTATAAAAATCATAATTTTGTTGGAAGTACTTATTTTGATAATGAAAAACTATCTAAAGACATAATAGACTGTTTTAATTAATACCTGGTCACTAAGACCAAAGTTTCCTTCAAAGGTGGGTTATAATCTGTTTGCTCCAGAATTGTTTCATTCCTTTGTGAAAAGTCAGGTCTGAGTCCTCTGGCAAATGTAAAGGGCTTAATTTCAAGAAGTGATAACCCTAATCCTACATTTTAACACAGAGCCCAAATAATTTTATTCACATGAAACCTGTATTTAAATTCTTGAAGATAGGGACAGCTTTGTGTTTTCTTTCGATCTTCAATGTCCATTAAAAATTGTTTGTATCCGGTACACAGACCCAAACTATACCACCTAATGAAAATTTATTCTCACTTCAGTAGGAAAGTGGTTGCAGAGTAGTGACATAGAGAAAAAAAGGAAAGCTCAAACCCTGTCACACATGCCCTAACAATTCAAGAGTTTTCTCCATTATATCCACATATTTGTTCATAGGTGCATTATGAATACCCACAATATACTATGAATACTCTAAGTTTAAAAGATATTCTCTCATTGTATCTTCAAGTTTTCTTGGTATTTATACAGGGAAAGTAGCAGGTTTGCTCAAAGGCACAATGGTTTGCAGACGGTGTGTACATAAGTACTAGTGTCAAGATTAGAAGTCAATTCATCTGATACTAGGATTTTTCTTTCCATTGTTTCTAAGTTGCTTTTTATATCCCATATGTATGCTCATGCATAAAATAATTCATTTTGCATGGATAGGAATTCTTTAAAACTATAATATTAATTTACAATATTAGAATACCATTGTGCTCTGTTTACATATCACAGTATTACTAATTTATGTTTTAAAATCCTAAAATAAAGGCATTGAAAATAATTTTTTTAAACTAGTGTTAAAATAATTGGAACAGTATTTGTATAATTAAATTATTCACAATTAAACAAAACATTATTTGACATTAAACAGAATATTTTTCATTAAGAAGTAAAGATTTCATCGTTTTTGAAAATAATACTAATTGTTTTATTTTAAAAAATGATTCCATGTTTCTGATTTATTCTACTACACATTACATCAGCTTCTCAGATCTGCAGTACCAAAATACCCCACGCTAGCATTTGAAATGCAAAAACCTATTATTCACAATTTTAGAAGCTTGAAATCAAGACCTTAGCATAGCCATGCTTTCTTTGCAACTGGCAAGTGAATTCTTCCTTGCCTCATTCTGCTTCTGATTTGTCAGTAGCCGCGGGCGTTTCCTGACTGTAGGCGCCTAGCTGCATTCTCCATCTTCACCCTGGCGTGGTGCTGTGCTGCGTGCCTACGTCTGGCCATGGCCGTCTTCTCAGAAGGACCCAGTCATGCTGGATTTGACCCGTTCCCTCCCCCCAGGAGACCGCACCTCAACTTATCACATCTGTAACGACCCCATTTCCAAATAAAACCACACTGCAAGACACTGGGGCTGCGAACTTTAGCATACCTTTGGGTTTTGTTTGTTTACGATTAGTAGGGGGAGTATTAGAAATGACTCAACTTGCAGCACACTTGGAGAAGAAAATCAACTTCAATAGGAAAGCCCATTAACAATTTTCCAACGTTCCTTCTGATGATTCTTCAGAAGCATGTCTGAGTCCTTTCTATTCTTAGTAATTGCCTCTACAGTCATTTGGCTAAATTCAGCAAGAACCTACAGGGACTTCTCTGCCCCACTTGGTGGTATATTCCAGACCCGATACAAATGACTAGTTCTTCTATATTTGACACATGTTTTATCAGTGGCACATTTAGAAAGAGGTAGGGCTGGCCAAATAGTTCAGCAGATTAAAGCACCTGCGAGCAGGTACAGGGGCCAGGAGTTCAATCCCCAGGCCTGCTGTGCAGGCCTCGCCCCCCGGGGCATGCTGAGAAGGTGATTGAGACTGGGCTTGATGGTGCACGCCTGTAATCCCAGCACTTGAGAAGCTGTAAACAGGCGGATCACTACCAGTCAGATCTAATAGTGAGACCCTGAACAGCCTGTAGAAAGGTTGAAAGAAAGAAATAGGCTAATATTTTAGTTAACTAAGAAAAGACTCTTTGTAACTGCATTTTAATACCTAATCAGATGAGGGTGGTATGTTGTGGTCAGAAATTCAAGCACAGTTTTGAGGAGGACAAATTCATTGGTAAAATGCTAATGCCTAGACACTTTTGTTCTTGTGTTTTATAAAGGAGATTGAACCACATATGTAGGATGCAGAAAGTGAGACAGGTGCTCACTTTCTGATGCTCTGACCTCACTGTTTTGCAGTGAGCCTTTTTCTCCAGCCAAACTGACCAGCTGGATCCCATCTTTGTTGTTTCTGCTCCTACATTTGTCCCAACCTTTCTTCACCAAAAGCAACTTCTCCCACTGCCACTGCTTTACTATTTTTTTAAATGAAAGAACTAAATCTGAATGACATCTTCACATGAGTCTCTCTGCTTCTGAGAATCATTATCCTCATAAACCTGCCTCTCAGTAATAATCACACTACTCAGAAATGTTATATGGAAATTTTAAAAATATATGTGTGCTTCTCCATGCCAAGTTTCACAATGCTTAACATTCTAACACAGCATTGCAGTTAAAAACAGGTTCTGCCATCAGATAAAATCTACATCGTGAGTAAGGTAATTATGGCCCAATTATTTAATCTACTCCACTCTCGCTCCTCTAACACAAAATGGATATAGTAAATAACTGGCAGAATTCTGTAAGTATCAAATACTACAAATGCAACTGATGTTAAACAATGAATTAGAAATTAAGATCAATAGTCGAAATATTTATTGTATCTCAGATATATAAGCTGTCATATATAGTTTTATCTATCACAAAAATGTCTTTATAAGGAAAAAGTGAATTAAACTTTTTATAATTTTTTAGAATAAATTAAATGTTTCCTGTCTTTTATCTAAATGGTATATATAGAAGATAGAAATGAAGAAGAATTGAAAACAGAACAAGTTTGGTATTTTGTTACTTTATTTACATTGAACTTTAAAAAAAAAAAAGAAAGAAATAGCAGAAATGTAAAGGAAGGCAAGCAGTCCATGCAGGCTTTCCTAATGTCAGGAAATCACACTGTATGAAAGGAGAGAAGGCTAGCGCTCCCCTTGACATGATGGAAGAGGCCCTCGGGCCTGACAACACACATATATTAAGGTATTGCCACCTACTTTGTGGCATCTAATGTCAGAAAGTCAAGAGGGCTTCCCTAAATGTCTGTCATTACAGCAGCTTCTCCATGTTAGCTTGTGCACTAGCCCAGGTGGTGCTTGTGAAAGTGTGCAAACAAGCTCATAACATAGGTGCCAAAGAATTATAAATGAAACACTTATGAGGCATTTCTTAGGGAAATGATTGGGGTTGGAAGAAATGTAAGATAGCAGATATAGTACACGGAAAGAATTGAACAGAGTCAGTTTGGAATCTAGACCCTATTTCTGCCAATTATGAGTTTCCTGACTCTAGAAAATAGTGTCATTTTTTGGAAGCCATTCTTCAACTATAATATGTGTACAGTAAACACTGTGAATGAATATATGACATTCAATATGTTAGCCTACAAAAATTTTTGAAAAACATTACTTATCCTTCATGACATATTTCTTATTGAGCAAGGACCTAGCCTTACTATTTTTCTTAGTGCAACACTAAAAAAAAAACCCTCCATTATTTTTATTATTCTGTGGTGGTACACAGTATGGATGCCACCCTAAGTACAGATGAATTCTAAAGACTTTATGTTCTTAATTTCATATTTTATTATATTAAAATCTAATCTGATGAGATTTTTGATATGACTATTAGAATATTAGAAAATAGTTTACATTTAAGAGACATAAAATACCTATCATCAAAAAACCAAATAATATTTATTAAAAAAAACCTTTAGGTACAATTTTTACATGCTGCTTTTGAAATAAAACAGAAAGCATGATCCAAAAAGGAGCACACAAAGTCAAACCCTGACAGCTGGGCTCTCTTCTTCCCTACCCCCCACCTCCACCTGACAGGCGCACTTTCATCGTGGCCCCGCTTAAGGCAAAGCTTCTCCTTGCAACTTTAAAGCCTATGTCAAGTAAAGAATTTTAAAGAAGGCAGACTACACAATTAAATGACAAGAAATCTCAGACCTAATAAAAGTAAAATTGGCTCTATGGTCTTTACAAATGACCCAGAGATAAGAACAAACTTATATTCCCCATCCAGCACTTTGTCTTACAAAGCACATTAGAAGACAGTCCAACTGAAATCAATTCTCAGGGCTGGATACAATTAGTAGGAGCATTGTTTTAAATCTCTCCATGTGACTTCAAAACAATGAGAGTAATTAATAATAATACTCAGTCCAAAATTTAAACGCAAGTAGAAACCTGGAGTAAATCACTGATGAGATAGATGTATCCCTGAACGATGTCAGCGGCCCCAATGACTGATGATATTATATCATTAGGGTAATTATGAGACCACAAAAAATTGAATTCCTGTCTTGATAGCCTTGTGAAGATTAAAGGGTAAGAAACAAACCTTGAAGCCTCTTTGAAGGAGAATATTTAAAAGAAGAAATTCACTTTACATATCTGGGCCACATAATTATTATAAACATACTTTAAGATGTATATATACATATACCTATTTTGCTACTAAAATAATAACACTGTGAGCCATTTCTCATGTAGTCTGATATTTAGTAAGGATTTATTCATAGTGTTCTTTGACACGCAGTACACTGATGTGCCTGCAACAAATCATGCTTCAATAACTCTTTGTTTTGTTGGTAAAACTCTTTACGTGGATTGTGTATATTTCTAGGCATTAAATGCCTAGGGATAAATGCTCTCTGTTTGATCTAAAATTTACTATTAGCCTCACTAACATTATATACTACATTCTATCATATCAGAGAATGACTTACTTCAATCACAATGCTTTTGTAAAGACGAATTAAAATACATGTTGATAGCATTATTTTTTAAAATGACCTATTTCTCTCTCTCTCTCTCTCTCTCTCTCTCTCTCTCTCTCTCTCTCTCTCTTTCAGTACCAGGGCTTGAACTCAGGACTCTGCACTTGCCAGGCAAGCACTTATTCTACTGAGCTATATCTCCCTAGGTCCCCTATTTCTCTTTAATATAAAAATAATTCAATCCCCAGTTCTTCCAAAATAAATAAATAAAAAAAATAAAAATAACAATGAGTAAGTAGGATTCTCTTCAGGTTTCTTCATTTCTTTATCAACTGAGTCATTGGAGAAATTCTTCTAGAATAATAGAATCAACATAAGGGAAAGAAACCAGGCTATGAGTAAAACTGTATTCATGAAAATTAGTCATGTAGAGAACTCAGGAAACATGTAACAAAAAAGGATCAGATACTTCCAAATAACTCACGTGAATCTACAGATTCCATAACTAAGGAAGATACAATCAGAGCTATAGTTCATGAATTTTTTTTTAGTAAAAGCTACAACTAAACACAATTACTGTTATATACCAGTAGCTGTGGATTGAATAGGTGTGTCTTTTCAAAATGTGCATGCCTGAGGCTCCATCCATCCCCTCACGTGGCTATAGTATATATTTGAAGATAAGGGCCTCTGTGAAGTACTTAGGTCTAAATGAGGTCATAAGGGTGAGGCCCTGGTAAGAGAACTAAAATCCTTTTAAGAAGAGATGTGAAAGTGCTCCCTCTTTTCCACCCCCTCCTTGCTCTCTCTCTTACACAGTGGCAGGGTGCTCTCTGTGAGCTGGAAAGGAAATTTCATCAGAACTCAAACATGCTACAACCTTGACCTCAGAAGACCCACCTCCAGAACTGTGAAAACTTTCTTTTGTTTTTTGTTTTTTGTTTTTTTTTATGAACATTCTTTTATTTTTTTTAAGCCACAACATCACTGTCTCAACTACAAAAAAAAAAGCAATATTTTATTAAAATGTACTTGGTACAGGTCGTACTCTACAGCTCGGACTCATAGTGATCCTCCTGTCTCTGTCTCCCTAGTGCTGGGATCACAGGCGTGTGCCACTACACCTGGACTCGGTGGCCAGCACAGCTTGCCTGGGGGTGGGGCCAGCATGGCATGTGGTGCAGGGGATTGAACCCCAGGCGCTTAGTCTGCTGAG
>NDGN011446468.1:0-21336 GCA_002564285.1 Tympanoctomys barrerae
CCCGGTGCTGGGGAGGTTGAAAACAGGAGGATCACTGTGAGTCTGAGCTGCTTAGTGAGACCCTGTATCAAATACATAAAAAATATGCTTCCAAGTAAAAGTCAAGAAGAATTACAGATCAGCTGTTTCAAACAGGGACATCACTTTAATTTGGAAAGCTGATGGATTTCCTTACATTAAAAACAAGGCTTTAGATTTTCTTCTGCATTCTGTCGCCCTTTGATCTTTGTCAAGTAGACACCTGTCTCCTACTCAATACTGGTTGCAAAGTGTGCACTAGATATCTGCTATAAGTATCCACAAGCATTTAACATGGACAGAAGCTTGTATACCGCTTTTCAACATCAACCATTAAATGAAGCTAATTACCCTCTATTTGTAGCAGCAATGAAAACTGAAGGATGAGATTGCATCGTATGGAAGAGAGACATATATTTCCAACTGCATTAGGAAAATCTGTTGAGAATGTGTAAACGTTCTCATTCTATGTCATTGTTCCCAATGCAGAAACTTCTATAAGAAACCTGTAAGAACGTGTGTTTCTGAGGAGACATTTGCTCCATGTAACTTTATAGGCAGCCCAAAAGATCTTAAATTAGCAAGTATAAATGATTTAAAATAGCTGATAACCTGTATGACTAAAACATTGTGAAGCTGGATTAAAATCCAAATAAAGAATATTTCCTCCCAATTAGTCAGGGCTGACACAGACCTCAGGCTCCACACTCCGTTGTGAGGCTGTGCTGTGTAAAGTGCATCACTTCCAGGGCCTGACCAAAAGGGCTGAAGAACTGGGAGATGTTCTGAGGGCTAAAATGACACAACGGCCATTGTTAATTTGCTCTTCTTGTTTTGAAAATCTATTCCATACATATTTTTTGTATGTTACTCTGTTTATGTCTTTGTTTTTGCTGTATATTTATGCTTTTGTTTTTGCTTATACTTTTTAAAGTAAAATAAAATGAAATTCAAAAAAAAATTGGAAATGAAATGACTTCTTGCAGTTGTGATTGGGTAGATCCCACTCCAGAGGCCAAATGAACTATAAAGGAGATAAGGTGTGTAGAAGAGCTACATTGTAAATTTCTCAAATTGTTGGTTCTGATGCCTCAACATCCCCATAAAGATTATGAGCACCTAGGCAAGCATGCAGATACATCTGTGTAATAAGGCTTATCTCTGCCGCAACTTTCCCTTCTTTCCCTCCCTTACTGTGACCTAGTGAGGTTTAATGACATCAACAAAATCTCCTCCCATCTTTTGTCTGTGGTAATCCATGCTGACCCCCAAAGCAGGTGCTTGCCCACAGAGCTCATCTCATTTGTTTTCTTTACAGCTTGCCTAGCTTCCTATTGCTAGGACCCATGAATAAGATAAATTCTTTAATTTTTATATAATTTTATATGCTCCTCTTCTCCCAGTGCAATTTTCATGGCCATGTTGGAGTGGCTCTTAAATACCCAAATAGGGAGACTTACACCCCTACTTATGACATAGGATAACATAGGTGACAACTGTTTCTAACTAAGGAAGGAAAAGAGGAATCTACATGACATCAATTGCATGGTTTGGGCTATACAGTGGCAAAGGTACTATTTGGACTGGATTTGTAACTGATATTAGTAAATGACAATAAAAACAGAAGAATCTATTATTCTTTTTATGTGTCAATTGACCTAGGTCCCAGGACTTGGACACTTGGACACTTGATCAGACTTTTTCTGGTTCAGTGTAGTGATGCATGCCTGTAATCCTGGCACTGTAGGAGACAGAAAAAGAAAGATCATAAGTTCAAACCCAATGTGGGAAACTTAGTGACTTATCAAAACCCAGTCTCAAAAAAAAAAAGAAGTTTTGGGATGTAGGTCTGGGTGAAGGTGATGCACTCAACACCCAGGGTGGAAATCAAACAACAGCAAACTTATTCTGGATGTTTCCATGACAGTGTTTCAGATAACATTAGCTTTGAACTCAGTGGAGTTTGGGTAAACCAGATCACTCTCCAAATACAAGTAGGATTTGATCCACCAATTGAAGATTCGTTTCCCTAATTTGCAGATTTTGAATTTCCCAAGGGTCCACGATTGCATAAATCAATTCCTTAAAATGAGTCTCTGTTTAATACAGATAGATCAATACACATCCTGTCTTTTTACTTCTCTGATAAATCCTGACTAATACAGAAAGTTATTAGACTTTTTTAAGAAACTGGTTTTCCTTCATTTACTTAATGAGCATTCATTGCAGAGCTATTATATTCATCCAACACTTAAACAATAGAAATCAGGAAAAATTAGTCAAAAATGTTCATTAGCATCATGATGTGCAGGAGAAAAGAGAAAGATACTGTACAATGGTTATTCAACTTGTCATTTTTATCTGCTGCTCCAAATTGCTGCTTTTTTGCATTTGTTAGCAAAAGTAACCAAAACATTTAAGCACTCTTTCAAGGGTTTCATTTTCTTTTTAAAATAGGAACTGTATTCTCTGCATATGCAGGCTAGATGGACAGCTGTCAAATTAGTGTAAAAACATGAATATGGAAAGCTGTAGAGATTTAGTTTTAATATGGTGAGAAAAAGCATTCTGTTTGAAAGAGGAGCAACCTATTTTTCCTCTTCAGGTATCATAAAACCAATTCAGCCTTAAGGCCTCCCTCTGATTTCCACATATTTGATGAAGAATTTCTCTGAACTCCTTTACCAGCTGTCGATCTTAAATTTTTCACTTATTTTTTTTATTTTTCTTTTGTTTCTGCATTGTTGTCTCCTGCTGTAGTAGAACATCTGTCTCTTCTGCAGCCAGAGACCCTCTCCTCATGCCTCAGTTGAGTCTGATAACCCTAAGAAAAGGACCAGCCTCTGATTCTGAATCCTCCCAACTTTTTTCTTGCTGCGATGTTATATTTCAGTGTGTTCTGGCTTTTGTAACGGAGCACCATAGATTGAGAAGTCTGAGCAACAGAGACTCATTCCTCCTGTGACCATAGGTTTCAGAGCTGTGAGCAGGGGCTCACCTAGCCAGTTTCCTGTGAAAATTATTTTCTCACTCTGCAGATGGCTGTCCTTACTGGGTCCTCATGGAGAAAGATAGGAGAGCTCTTCTTGTCTCTTCTTATCCCTTTTATGCAGGCTCCATCTTCATGAACTAATCATTTACCAAAGGCCCAACCACTTAATACTAGCATGTAGGAGATTAAAGCTTTCATATGTGGATTTTTGGAATGGCAGTCCAAATATGTGCCTGTCTTGTGGTCCATTCTCTCATGACCTAATTTTTCCTAAAGATTTAACTACTACTGCAGTAGTTAAACTAATACGTATCAGTAGGTTAACTCTTTGCTTCATTCCTATCTCAAGAAATGCGCAAGTGGGAGAATTGTAGCTGTGGACAAAGTTTCTTCTCACAGAAAGTACTACAAAGACTGCAAACATCAGATTTCCTCCGTCTGGTGGGAGGACAGGTGGAATGTGGCATCATGTGAATCGTCCATTGTTCCTATGACAAATGATGGATATGTCCCTAAAGCTATGTACTACAGATAATTACACAAGATAAAGCTTCCTACAACCTTTCTTTTCTGCAGTAGGACTTCTCTACTTAAACAATTTTAATATCCTTAAAACTCAGATTACACTGGTTATGTAACTGTGCATAAAGAAAGCATGTTGAAAATTTATCAAATACAATTTCACATGTAATGGGCTTATCATATGGTTCTCCCCCATATTTCATCATTATGCTAAATTATGTCAACTGATTTCTTAATGTTAGCAAAGCTTTCATTCTGGGAATAAACCCAATTTTTATGATATATTATCCTTTTTGCATATTCTTGAATTTAATTTGCTAATATTTTGGTTATGATTTTTGCATTTGCAATTTTCCTTTCTTGCCTTGTAAATTTGGGTACTAAGTTGGTGCACTCATAAATAGAATTGAGAAAGTCTACTTTTTTCTCTAGAAGAATTTTTATACATATTTGTGTTATTTCTTACTGAAAATTTTGTAGAATTCATTGCTGAAGCCACTAGAGAACTTTGTTGGATGACTTTTTATTTTTTTAACATTTATTTATTTACTTTGGTACATGGTCTTGCTATGCAACTTCAACTCCTAGGAATCTTCCTGTCTTGGCCTTCCCAGCACTGGATCACAGGGGTGCCCACCATGCCTGGTATCTGTGGCCAGCAGGGCACACCCAAGTCTCCGAATCTGACATAGTATGTGGTACTGGGGATCAAATACAGGTCCTTGTGCTTGACAGGCAGATGCATAGACCACTGGGCTATCTCCCCAGCCCTTCTGAATAACTTTAAATCATATAGTGTCATGGTTTAGATCTAGACTTTGGTACTCCCCAAAAAAGTCTCTGTGCTCTAAAATGAGGTTTCTAGAAGGTACTTAGCTCATGGGGATGCAGTACTCAGTGGTGGTTTAGCCCACTGGCGAATCCATACCTGAGTGTGTTGCTGAAGGGTGGTGCCTGCTGAGAGTCAGGTCACTGCAGATGTAACCTGAAGGGTACCTTTTCCTTCTAAGATCCTCTCCTCTCTCCCTGCTTCTTGGCAACCATTATGTGAGCAGTTTCCTTGCAATGGACCCATTCACCAAGCCTTTCCAGCCTTGAGCTAGCCCACTCTAGACTGAATCCTCTAAAACCATAAGCCCAAATAAACCTGCACTACTTTAAGTTAAACATCAGGCATTTTGTTCCAAGAAGAAGAAATGACTATGACATATATTTATCATTATTAAACATTTGTTTACTAATGCTTTACAATAGTCTATATTTTCTTTAGGGAATTTCAATATTTTCATATTTATTAGCATAAAGATTATTTACAATTTCATTATTCTTTGAAATAAAATTTTAATCTTTTATTTATTTATTTGGCACAGGGTCCCATTACACATCTTGTATTCCTAGTGACCCTCCTGTCTCAACCTCCCCAGTGCTGGGATTACAGGCGTGCCCATGCCTGGGTTCTGTGGCTGGCTCAGCATGCTACGGGTTCTGGGGGCTGTATGGCATGCAATACTGGGGATCTAACCTGTGTCCTTGAACTTGCCAGGCAGGCACTTAGAACACCAAGCTATCTTCCCAGCCCTATTTTCATTATTCTTTTAATACACAAATATCTATAATGTTTCCTTTTTCTTCCCTAGTTTTATAATTTCCATTTTTTATCGCCAATTTTTAAGTCTTGTCTGCCTTAGTACCCTTTAGAGTTAGTTGAGATGGTTGAAATTTAGCTCAAGATCTCAGCTCCTTGTCTTTCAGATCCTTTAGTATGTCAGTTTTTATTAAAATGCTTCTGGGGGAAAGTTCCCACAATACTCCAAACTTTCTTCACTTCCTCATTCTTGCTCGCAGGACCTTGATACATCAAATCATGGCTAAAGTATTCAAACACTGGTATGAGTATGAACAATATTACTTCCATTTGCTTAGCTAGTTCTGAATTAGATGAAAATCAATGCATTTACTTATAAACATGAGACTTTAGTGCCACAAGTTCAAGCTGCAGTATGAGCCTCATTTCCAATGATTGAAACTCTATCATTTTATTAGTGCAATCTAAATTTATATTGTTTGTTTGAAAACCTTCTTATGCTGCCTTCTCATATGGAATTAACAGAGACATAAAACTCTAAATATTAATTTTTATATGAACAGCTATTAAGTAGTACTTTTATGATAATAGATTAATTTAACTTATATCCCAGATCTTATATCAAAACATCCTATTAATTTAAATCATAATTCCTTAGGACAAAGAGGTGTTCAAAGGGTGTACAGAGGGTATATAGAAAGATTTGTAAATCAGGCCTTTTTAATAGTTTTTTAATTTGTATTAGATCATAAAATTTTAGCTTGTGTTACAGACAGAAGGGAGAATGCCAAAACAGACAATCGATGTACGGAAAAATGGAATGAAAAACAATTTTATACACAAATGAGTAAATGGATGGAAAATACAAGCATATGTGAGTTTTTAATATTCTTTCCATACTGAAAATCTATAGTCACTTATGTATTTAGGAAACTCAAATGTGTATTACACATTCTTAAAAATACAAAGAAAAATTTAAATATGTAGCATCTGACTCGTTTCTGCACAAGTACTGCCAAATCGAGAGGAACAGAAGGAGAAAGGGTCTAAACTCAGCCAAGCAACTCATTGCGAAAGAGGTACCCAAGCCTGGTGCGCGACTGCTTCCTCCCGACGGGCGATGCCTGCTCCAGCTCCCGTAGCCAACGCGGAACAAAAAGGGGAACGAATCGCGGTGTGGATGCTGCATCCAGAAACCCACTTCAAGGCGTTCACGTGGAACTTGAGTGTTAGCAGTCCTGGCAGTTAGCAATGAGCTTCTGAATGGTACCCCGTTTTTAGCTTAATCTCCAAGGGCCAGGAAGCCTTCTAAAGTGGCTGCAAGCTGTTCTGCCTGGAGATACAATGGAACGTACCACGTAGAAGTTGGCCAGATCCTCCGGCTCTGGCTCCTGCTCCCTGAAGACTGTGTCTGTTCTTTTTCTTCCAGGAAAGCTGGGAGCCAGGTGAAATGCAACAAACAAGATGACTGAGTTTTCCTGATTCAATCAGCTTATTTGTTTTACTTAAGAAAAGTAAAGCAGTGATAGATGGCAGTGATAGACAGCTGTTTTTTCCCTAATCTGTTGGATTTCTCTTCCATGACGCACTGCAGCTGGGTGAGACTGCCGCGTCCAAAGCTCCATTTGTCATCATAACCAGACACTCAGAGGTGACGTGATGGCACTTGCTTTCTGCAATGGCCACTAAGCAGAACAGTGCCACCTGTGACCTCCAGAGGGTGTGAAGCAGGCGGGCAAATTCTGCCCTCTCTCTTATCCTTCCACTGACCAAATGTTTGTGCCCAGGAAGATCTCAGAAACCACTTTCAGATGACAGATGTCCTCAGTTTGAGTTTCCAGGTAAGTATCCAAAACCAAGTGTCTTTCTTCAAACATCAGGAATCTACACACCAGACTTTTGTAAAGTGAGAAAAATCTTTATTGTGTTACATTGGTGAGAGTGTTTCAAAAAGATGATTGTCTCAATAACTGATATTATCCTGACAGTAACGCTTTTACCTGTTGTACGTACACATGCACTCACACACCCAGAGAAATATACTAAAGCAACTTAAAGCCAAGGTCCCCCCAAACCAGCGGCACCAATGAAAAAAATCAAATCAGGAATTAAATGTATATTATTTGCCTGTTTGCAAGCGTAGTTGTAGGGGTATGCATGGGTGTGAAGGAAGTTGTTGGAGATTCGATCTAATTTGGTATTAGGACTGAAGCAAAATTGGTGGTGCTGCCGTCTACGCACATGTGTCCTGCAGTCTTTGCATACATATGATGCTGGGGCCCAAAGACTGCAGCACAGGCAAACTGTCCAAGGCAAGATGGATGTACATTGAAGGAAAAGAAGGGCAGGCCATAGGCCACAGGCACTGCTGGAACTCCCAGGGCCACACTGGAACCGGCTTCAGTTTTTAACACTCCACCATGAAGACGTGATACAGGACGTCCTTCACTGTGGTGCTAATTATCCATGTGGAGTACGGGTTGCAGGAGCTCAAAGCAGATCCAGTGGCAGGTGAAGCAGCCTCAGTCCTGCTCGCTCTCTCATGTGGAGGAGGAAGCCAGCATGGGAGCAGCAGTGTTTGTGACCCAACATCTGATGACATCACCCCAACCTCCCAACATGATAAAGGAACACAGCTACTGATTAGCATCTGCCCTCTAAATCTCACAAGGAAGTGCCTCACATGAATCAGTATCATTAAAAAATTCAGGAAAAGCAATTCCTGTAAATAATATAGTTCATCCCAGTCAATCTGACACCAACAAAGCCATTACACAGCTCACTGGTTAGACAACCAGTCAGTTGCTGATTCCTACTCCGTTTTTCAACAAGTTGATTACTTACTACTCAGTAGTGGGAAAGAATTGGAGATCAAAATATGACCAAGTGTAGTTTCAAGCTTTGAGAACTCATCATCAAGTATAAGAAACAAATATGTGAATAAAAACTATGTCCTTGCAGTGCCGTTGCTATTCCCTGGGCATGGTACAAGGGCGAGGGACCAGTGCTGAGTGTGGCACTAGCAATTATCCTGGGCCACCTCGGCCAAATCTGTACTTACAAACCCCAGGAAAAGACCACACTTCCCCCATTCCAATGACTTTGCATCTGTCTCTAGCAGTCAGCATGTCCCCTGTGTCTTATAGAGGCACTAGATGAGCAGTCACAACTAGAGAAAAAGTAGTAATCCCCATCTGATCTTCAAATGTCAGAATCGAGTGTAAAATTGGTCCCTAAAAGAAAGCAAAGCCCACTGTGTTATTTCAAAACAATACAGTGTATGGACAAAGCAAACAAAGAAGGAACAAAGATTGCAGACACTGTGTAAAGTCATTTCTCACTTACTATTTACCGAGAAATGGCATGGTAATAAGGGAAGTCTGTAGCTGCTAAAAAAAAAAATGAAATTAATCTGCCCTTCTGACACTATCTGCCATAACTGTGCACTGCTCATACAAGATGTTCTCAAACTGCTCAAGGCATTCAACAGCATTCCTTAATGAATCAGCATACAGCAAAAAATTAAAAGCCAATCATTGTAGCCCTTATTTTTCAAGTGATAAAACTGAGGGTACAGACAAGGTTATTCCATCAAAAAGGCTTCTGACAAAGTGAGAGAGAAAGGCCCATCCTTGGGCTCTTCTTTCGAGCTCACCCTGCCAGTGCCAAAGGAGAATCAAGGAGCGTGTGGCTCAGAACACTATTTTCCCACCTATTTTGCTGCTATTCCCTCTCACACTTTTCCACTTAGGTGTGACTAGCACACCTTAGTGGAATCAAGGGTCTTGATTCCGATTTGTTGAAACAAACTGAAGCATTGTTTCCTGTAGCATCGGGCAAAACAGATGCAAACGAATGCTTCCCAAAGTGAACAAAAGCTAGCATGACTCATGCCCTGGGAATTGGAAACATTCAGTTCTCCATGGTGATTTTGACTGTAATTCTGGAAATTATTTTTTATTCAAAAATACTGAAGACTAATACAAAACTTTGTCATTCGGTGCTTAGTGGAGCAGACATAAGTACACCGATTGCTCTTAACTTAGCATCCAAACTGGGATTTGTTTTGTTTTGTCTTGTTTTGAGATGGGTTCTCACTTTGTAGTTCATATAGGCTACGAATTGACCTAGGTAGCACAGGCTGGCCAGGAACTACCAGCAAGCCTCTTGCTTCAGCCTCCTAAATGTGGGAGTTGTGTGTGTGCACCACCACAACCAGCTCCAAACTGGGAGATTTTGAAAGTGAAAGGGTCCTGTTAGTCATCATGACCATAAAGTAAGTGGAGACCAGGACTGGCTGGCAAATGGAGCCAGGCGAGCCTCTGCCTTGGGCACACGGGGGACCTTTCAGTGTGCCCTTTCTCACATGTGTGGAACGTTTGCACCTCAGTCTACATCTCCTCATTCATTATTATTTTGTCTTGTATGCTCACTAGTCCTCACTCTGGAAACTTCATGTATTCATTTTCCATAGCTGCAGTGAGAAAATAACAAAAATGAAGTGGCTTTGAAGAATGGAAATATATTCTCCAGTAGTTCTGTAGGCTGCCTGTCTCCCTCAAGGGCCTTTCTCTCTGAAAGGTGGAGGGGGGCATGCCTTCTGTTTGCCTCTGGTGGTGGTGGCCGTGCTTGGCATTGCTTGGCTTGTGAAACCCAGTGCCAGAGTTCCTCCTATGTGCCTGGTCATAAGGCATCAGGACCCACTGCAATGATCCTAACCTAATCTGGTCATATCTTCAGACTAGGTCTAAATAAGGTCACAATTCACAGAAAGCTGGAGTTAGGACTTCTATATATCTTTTCAAGATCCACAAAGCAACTCTTTAGGTACAGAATCGAAGAGCACACATTCAGAAACAACTTGTACCCCATGGAATACAGCACTGGCCCTGCTGTCTAGGAGGGTATTTTTCTGTTCTTCTTATGACTGTGACTTTTTAAACAGGTCAGATGTCCAGAGAAAACAGAAAGAGATTACTGAAAAAGGACATTGAACAAGCACACAGAACCAAGGAAGTTATTTCACTGGGCCCGAATTCATCATGGGACTGATAGTCTTTAGAAATACAATATGCCTTCTTTATGACTTATCTTTTAATGGAAGCATCTTCCCACCTCAGGTAAAGTCTCTGTAAATTCAGGCAACAAAACCTTTTCAATTTTTCTTAGTTATCATGTTAGAAAAACACATGTATTTCTTCAAATAGAGCATAGAAAAGCTAGAGATCAAGTGCGGGGATTGCGGGTCCCAGTCAGAAAGAACAAATGGCTTAGCACCCCTGTTCCCTGTGTGCAGCCAAATGCATTCATGGGTACCATTGACAGACTATTCATGCCAATTTTTCCTAAAAAAAACAGAGTTATGTAGTGCTTATTGTAATCAGCTCATTCTTGCCATATTACTATTTCTTCCAACAACTGAGGGAAATCATTTCCGTGTCTTCCCACAACAGCTTTAGTAGCTCCATTCTGTCATTTCTGTGTTGCATTCCCCAGTGTAAGCTAATTATTAGCCGGTGTGAAACATATGGTGTGGTATACAATCAGAGATGAATCATTACATAGAAAAGTAAAACTAATGAGGGAGAAAATACTCATACCTTTAGGCAGTGTGCTTAATGCTTATAGTGTATTTCACACCCTGTTACTTAAGCTTATCCCACTAGGATGCTTTGATTTTTACCTCTATAATTTATAGAATAACACACTTCAAGACCTTTATTTTAATTCACTAAGAGCGGCAGATAAAGCCCTTTCTTCCAAATGCCATTATCAAAATACCAACTGTACAAAAAACTGTAGAGTTATCATACTTTAGCAGGAGAAGCCACTTACATCACAAATATTCTCTACTATTTTTCAATTCTCATTAAAATGGAATCCTCTTTGTGGTCTCGGAGTCAGGCACTGCATTTCTAAGGATTTATTTATTTAATGCAAATGTGAACTGCCTCTATTTAAATTATGCATGTCAGCAACATTAGTGGTCATTTTGTCCACTGTGAATTGGATTATATTTTATTTTTCACTTGATGTTTCTCTGTACAGATATTTAAGAGATACATGAAGAATACATTGCATTAAGGGTAGGATGTATATTTTAATTATTTAAAGTTTGAAAAGAGGGGATTAAAAGGAATCAGATTAATAATGTAGACAAAGTTATAGTTTCAAGCTGTTTTGCCAGATAAGGAAAACAGAGAATTGTTCATGCTGAACTGAAATGCCTAAAACAAGACATCAATCTTTAAATACTATAAAATGGCACACATTGGACTTAACATATATTAGAACTACTTTATTGCTAAACATTTTGGCAATTGTGGTAAGGTATGTGATTTACACCTACAGTTAGTTTGACTGATTTTCCTTTTTTAATCTTAAAACACACTGAAGGACTAATTGGTCAAAATGTCTAGTTCACTTATCAGTATTATTAGTGATTTTTTTCCTATAAAATTATCATTTATTTTCTCCAAAGTCTTTTTAACTCTTCAAAATATTTATGCTGAATTGGATCACCTTGGGAGTATTTTTCTACAACACTTGTGTTGTTCGTTTGCTAGAGTGGCAGTCCATAAGGACCTTAGAAATTTCTCAAATAGAGTTGCTTGAAAAGGAAACATGTTCACATGTTGCTAATTTTCATTATCACTTTCTTCTGCTTTCTACTGAGCACTTAATCCATTATTGAGCTATTACTGCTTAAAAATGTTCTGATAGAGCTGGGAGAAGGAATGGTGATTCTGCATCAGATGACAAAAATCACAGGGCTTGGTAAGGGGGACCTTGCCAGGAATGCAGTTTTCTACACTGTGTAATGTTATGAAATATATTTACTTGTACATATTTCATAATGCTCTGTGGATGACTAAGATTCATCTTGCATATTTTAGTAGATGCTTTCCTTGCTTCAACTGAAGATGATTGTTCTATAAATTAGTAACTCAAAAGAAACAAAATCACAGTCAATTCTGACAGGGATACCTAGTCCAAGCTCAGGGGCTTAAATTTAATAAGCAAAAAAAAAAAAATTAACAGCCAATATTCCCTGTGCTGGCCTGTATTCTAAGCATAGTACCAGCGCTGCCATGTCAAGTCCCTTAAATAACTTACTGAAATAGGTATTATAACTGCTTCGATTTTAGAAAAGCAGTACATATTTTAAAGAAATACTTATTTGTGTTTTGCCTCTAAAAATATTAGACAAATAGATATGCAAATTTACCAGCTTATAAAACAATGAGTGACTCCAAATTATGTTTATGGCAAAATAAAGTACGATAAGATCAGTCGTGTGCATAGCTAAATCTTAAGGTATACAGCTCCCGGTCTTAGGAAGTCTGTGACCAAATTCTTCAAGTAAAGTACTTTTCATGGCAGCCTGCTTTTGTCTTTTGTATTTAGTCATTTTTTTATTTTTTTAATTTTTATTAGTAAAATTAGGATTTAAACACAAGTAGAGTGATTCTAGACTGTGTCATCTTGAAGCCACTCTGAACTGAGATTGACAAAGACACAAAGAGGAGAAGGACAGCAGACATAAATGTTCTAGTCCTTGCTGTGGTGAAGGCCTCCGTGCGTGGAGATATGTAGTTCCATTGTAGGGCACTTCTACCATGGGCGCCATCACCCAACATAAATAGATAAATAAATAAATAAATAAATAAATAAATAAATAAATAATAAATTCATTTCTTGAACATTGCAAGAGTGAGAGTGAGGAGAAAAGTTGGCAAGTATCATGTGGATACCACTTCTTTGCTGAATACTTGATGTGCTAAGCACGACAATAAACATTGGTATCTCCCTATTGGGAAGCATCATCTTAATTTCTGGATAAAAAACAGAAGAACTGCGGTTCAGAAATGCAGAACCGTATGCACGAGTCCCACAACCATGTTCATAATGTCAAGACGGAAACCCAGCTTCCACTTCCTCCAAACTGCATCCTCTTCACTGGTGAACTAGATGACCTGAGATGGTAAGGACCTAATTCCATCTTTCTGATGACTGGAGCCGTAAACCATTCATAAGCCTGCATTTGTTTTCTGATTGATGTGATTTAAGAAAGCATTGCAAAGCTGTCCTGGATAACTCAGGGCAAATTGTTCCTGTGTACCTGCCCCAAGCTCAGGGGCCTCCTGTTCCCAGGCCTGAGACTCCATAGATCTCGAAATACAGAGACCCTCTGTATTCATGGCCATCCAGTCCAAAGGGAGTCAGAAAGCACCCAAACATCCAAAAAAAAAAAAGTCATTTCCTTTTAATTTTATTTTTTTAGGAACTAACTCAGATCCTTCTGGGTTTAAAGTCTAAAGACAAAAATCACCGTAGCCAATAAATGAAACATTTATGAAGATTGGGAAGTCCATTTTTAAGTAAGTCAGGTTTGGGTTTTTGTCACTGGAAAATAAGCTATAAATCAGTGTTTAGGTTTCTGTTTTAAAATTCCTTGTGTGCTAGTAAAACCGGGCCTTTTATAAATTATGAAGGGATGGCCTGAGTGATTTTGGAAAGTGGAGCCCTGGGAGTCGTGAGCACAAATGTTGTTTGCTGACAGTTTGTGCCAGCAGAAAATTGATACACACCTAAAATTAACCATTTCCTACCTCGTGTTTATGACTTTTGTTTCTCCCTTCTTATTTGCGATAATAAAAGCCTAGATTGCAGTCTTTATACTTAATTGCCTGAAATGTGCATTTCCTTGGACTTCCCAAGTGCCTTGATTGTCCACAGATTTGCTGATTGGTGATATGGTATACCTATTTGAGTTCCTCCCCTGATTCCTGTATTGAAACCCTAACCTCCAAGTTGATGATATCAGGAAGTGGTGACTTTGGGCATTGATAAGGTCCCTAGGAGCCCTTTTGAATAGGATTAGCACCACTAGTAAAATACCCAGGGAAGTGCCCTGTTTTTCCACTCTGTGAAGAGACAGCAGGAAGTTCCCATCTGTGACGAAATGTAAATCAGGAAATGAACCCTGAAAGACACCCAGTGTGTATAGACTTTCTAGCCCCTGGCACTAAGAGAAATAAATTTGTAGGTCACCAATATACAGCAAGTTGTTACATTAGCTTGACTAGACAAAGACAGTATGGAATCCTGGTGAGCATATTATTTCTAAATGCAGGTGGTAAGCAGTCACTGTGGTACCACACACACTTTTCTTCTGCAAATCAGAGTGCAATGGAAGTACTATGATGAGCATGGAGGCACCAGCTGCTCCTTTCAGGATAAACTTGCTGCAGAGCACAGGAGAAATATCACACTCTCCAACTATCACTGTCAGGGTTGCTGTAACCTGCAGAGCTCTTGCCCAAGACTATAGCTTCTCTGGAGCTGCCACATCCCACGACTGAAGACTTGAAGGTCTAAAAGCCTAGACATTTCCATTCAACACTAAATGGCTCCAGCAGAAAATGTGCACTCAAAGAGTAAGAATGCCTAGCATCTGAGTTGAACACCCCCTCACTTCCTTTCATAGATGTCAGGACTCAAATCCAGCTTTCTCGTTCTCTAAAACATGAATGTTTCACTGATGAACAATACTACTACCCCTGTCTCCAGTGGAGTGGGACAAGCATCAGTAAGTTTCTAGCCGTTGTGATACATAATAAGGGCCATGACCTGATGACCTTGAGCCATGAATGTTAAAAAACAACCAGGTTCATATTTAGGCTATGAAAGAATTGGCAAAAAGAAAATCCATTTTTCTAAACAATTAACGTGACCAAAATTTCCATCTTATCCTGTGTGGTGAACACCTAAGAGTACTTGTGTACCTAATTTATTTATATTACCTTATTTCATTCTATTAATTATCTTATAAATTAGATATTGACCCATTTTGTTAAGGAGGAAAGAAATATGGGGGTTGTAGATTTAGAATTTGATCCCAAGATGGTCAACTACAAAACCTGAGAATTTAGTAACTATTTGCTGGTGACCTACAGTCATCTTTTTGAAGCCATATTTAGTGTTTTCAGGTAAGTTGGTATACTGGGTAAAACTAGAAGAGGAGCTAAGGACCTCATTGTCATTGGAATGGATACAGTTCACTTTGGGAGAGCTCTGGTCCTCACCTTGAGCATCGCTTCCTGGCTCCAGAGGAGAAGATGGTGCACAGTTCAGTCTCCTGGAGAAGCTTGTCACATTGGCTTTCCTGATGGGAACTTGGCTTTCCTCATTGCTGGAGGAACTTGAGACCTCACTGTTACTGAGGATGGTTCACCTGGAAAGTCAGCATGATGAGGTCACCCAGTGAAATAATCCAATAGAACCAAAAGCTTCCAACAGCATCTCTAAACATGCACCTTAACAGCTTCTACCAGCTCTCTAGTTCAGCCTCTTATGCTGCTGGCAACAATCTTCAGGTGGGCCTCCCACATCCAGCATCATGCTAGTTCACTTCAGCTGGATATCACAAGTTGACCACAGGTTGGCAATCTACCACAGTGCAGAAAAAGTATTTGACAAAACCCAACACCAATTCATGATAAAAAAAAAAACCCTACAGAATGTTAAAATAAATGATCTTCATCTCAATCTGATAAAGACCATCTAGGACAAACCAAGAGCTAACATCATACTATATTGTCAAAAACTGAAAGCTTTCTCTCTGAAATCAGGAACAAGACAAGGATGCCCACTATCATCACTTCTGCTTCATATCATTCTTGGAACATTAGCCCAATTAATTGGACAAGAAAAAGAAAGAAAAGGAATAAAGACAGGAAAGGATGCAGTTAAATTATTGTTATTTGCAAATGGCATGATGTTGTACAATGAAGGCCACAAATACCCCACCGAAAGACTTACAGATTTAATGTTCAAATTCAGTAATGTATCAGGGTATAAAGCCAACCCTAAAAAAATTGATAGCATCCCTGTACACAAGAAATAAACTCACAGAGAAAATAATTATGGAGAGCACACTCTTTACAATAGCATCTAAAGAATGAAATACTTAGGAATCCAACTAACAAATTATGTAAAAGACCTGTACAGTTAATATTACAGTACCCTAAAAAGGAGATTTAAGATATCCAAAGGATATCCAAAGATGAAAAGATATGTCTTGTTCATGAGTAGGAAGAACCAACCTCGTGAAAATGGTCATAATCCCCAAACTGCTATATAGATGTAATGCAATCCCAATGTAAATATCATTAGCATATCTCCCATCTTTAGAGAAAACACTCCTAACATTTGGAACCAGAAGAGAACTAGAAGAGCAAAAAGAGTTCTGAGCAACAAGACAAGTCAGGGTGCATCACAATGCCATACCTGAAATTATACTACACAGCTATTGTGATAAAGTCAGCATGGTACTGGTAACAAGACAGCCTTGAGTATAGTAGAACAGAATAGAAGTTGCAGATGCACCCCAACCACACCCAGTTACCTTATCTTTGACAAAGAAACCAAACATATTCATTTAAAGAAAGATGGTCTCTTTAATAAATGGTACTGGAAAAACTGGCTTTCCATATGCCAAAGCCTACAACTAGACCCATGGGGGACAGGGAGATGGCTAAGTGGAATAAGAGCTTCCCTGACAAGCTCAAGGCCTGTGTTCAATCCCTGGTTCTGCAAAAAAAAAAAAAAAACACTAGACCCATGTCTAGCACTATGTACTAAACTAAAGTCAAAATTAATCATAGATTTAATTATTAAAATAGAATACTAAATTTACTGGCAGAGAAAATAGGTGGAAATCTCAGACATAGGTGCAGGCAAAGAGTTCATCAAGAAAACCCAGAGTGCAAGGGCAAAATTTTTAAAAAATCAACAGATAAGATCTCACCTTATTAGAAAGCCCTTATCACAACAAAAAAAATGGTCAACAGAGTGAAAATGCAATGCACAATGTGGGGAAAACTTTTAGCCAGTTGTTCCTCAGACAAATGTCATATCATGGTATAGACTGAAATGAAAGAAAAAGGAAGTCATTGGATGTAACTAGAGGGCAATTTATCTTTCTCCATAGCTAGCTGGAAGACACTGCTGGCACAGGGGCAAGCTTTTACCTTGCTATCTAAGGTGGTCATAAAGGGCGGCTATTAGAATGGTGGTTTCAAAGCTTCAGTCTGTACCAGGATTATCTCCAGAACTTGGTGAACGTGTCAGAGGCCAAGGCCCTCTTGCACTTCGAGGAGCCTGGTACTCTGAGTGTTTAACAGCTCCCAAAAGTAAGGTGCTTTTCAATTTTTTTTTTATTAGTGCAGTTTTCAGGACCTAATGTTTTCATTCATTGTGAGGAGTTGGTGCATGTATGCAGCCCATCTTAATTTCTTGTTTATCCCCCATCCCTTCCCTTCCTCCTGCATCCCTCCATTGCTTGCTCCTCTTCCCCTTTGAAAAAAAATCCATCTACCTACTTCCTGTAATCTATCTTTTATTTTGCTTTTTATTTGTAATTTGCGTTTCTCACATAAGAAAAACCATAAAAAATTTAAGTTTGCTGTTCCGATTTATTTCACTAAAAACAGTGTGGTCTGAAAGTACATCTGTTTTCCTATAAATAACTCATTTATCTTTCTTTATGATAGAATAGTGTACTCTATGGTGTGTAAAGACCACATTTTCTTTGCCTATTCATCTATTGATGAAGGTATAGGCCACTTTCAAGATTTAGTTATTATGAGTTGTGCTGCTGTAAATGTGGGTACGCATGGAGACCACTGTAACACGATGTCTTTAATACTTGCAGGAAGATGCTTAGAAAGGAATAGCTGGATCAAATGATATTTCTAGTTTTAGGGGTATTTTTGAGGAGGAATCTCCTTAGTGATTCCCATAATGGTTGTACTAGTTGACATTCCCACCAACAATGTAGGAGGGATATTTTTCCCCACAGCCTTGCTAGCATTTGTTATTTTTTGATTTCTTGATAATAGCCATTCTATCCAGGTTGAAATGGAATCTCAGTGTTGCTTTAATTTGTATTTCCCTAGTTTCCAGCAATCTTGAGCATTTCTTCATGCATTTACTGCCCATTTGTGCTTCTTCTATGAAGTACATGTTCATTTCATTTGCCCATTTTTTCTTTGATCTTTTATTGTAGGAGGTCTAATTTTTTTAGTTCTTATATAGCTCTACATGTTAGTCCTCAGTCTGAGGTATGGATGGCAAAAGTTTTTCCCATTCTTTCAGTTTTGTTCCCACATTGTTGTTTGTTTCTTTTGCTGTTCTGAAATGTTTTAATTTGATATGACCTTCTATGTGAGTTCTTGATTCTACTTCCTGTACTGTAGTGATTCTGTCCAGAAAATCTTCCCTCTGCATGCTTACTACTTCAACTTTATCTGCCAGCAGTTAAAATATTTCCACTTTAACACTGATTTTTTTGATTCATTTTTATTTTGACACAGTGTATGGTAAGAGATGTGGGTCTAGACTCAGTCTTAGACATGTGGACACCCAGTTTCCCCTACACCACTGTTAAAGAGGCAATACTTCCTCCAGCATGTGTTTCTAGTCCCTTTTTGTCGATGATCAAACAGATGAATGTCCTTGGGCTGGTTCATGCATTCCCTCTTCACTTTTGGAGACCCTCATGGCAGTCCTATACTATCTCCCCACTGCAGCTTTGTCTTATAACTTCAAGTTAGTGATTGTGATGAATCCTGATGTTCTTTCTCCCCGGGAGTGTTTTTTTTTTTTTTTTTTTTTTTTGCTATTCTGAGCTCTTATTGGTCCCTAAAGAATTTTAGTATCATTTTATCTTTCTGCAAAGCATTCATTGATATTTTGATTGGGATTTCACCAAGAAGTCTGTGTATCAATTTTGGAAGTAAGGCCAATTCTATTACAAACCAGAATTTAAAATCTGTAGCTATCCTCTGTTTGAAAGAAACCCAGAAATATTCATTCCCAAAGGAGAAGCAACCTTACCAGTCCCTTACCTTCAGGTATCTTGCTAAAAACAAAAACAAAAAGAGCAGAGAATCTCACTTAAATTATTGCAAGTAATTGTGACTAAGAGTATTCTTGATTGATACACGGCCAAAACATAAAAGGAATCATAACCAATTACAATATTCCCATTGTCCATAAGAATCAAAATGTTCCAGTTGCTCAAAGTAAAGTCTATTTAGGCCCTGAAGCCGAAGAAAAGATACTTTCCTACATATCTACAAAGTAGACACTGCCTGATACACTGAGCAGTGCTTTCAACAATATTCCTACAAGAGGTACAAAGAGAATACTTCATAAATCTCTTTGTAATATGCAAATCCAAAACACCTAAGCACAGTCTAGTCAAAGTAGTTCTAGGGAAGAAGATGCAAGTTGCAGCAGGTCCAATTTAACTCAAGGATAAAGCTTAGATTCTCTAGGTGTTGAAGTGTTGCATAAAATGAAAAATAAAAATTAGAAAGAAAATCTAAACATTGATTCATTAACTAGCATGGATTTCTTATAATTTGCCTTGGCAATATTTTCTGATATCCAATATAATTAGGTACAAGTAACTTACTCAAATTATCCAATATTTACAAAGTAGTACATAATAGATTTACTTTCCTTAGATTCATCTCTGAAATATAAATGCATTTCATATTCCAGCTTGCTCCAGTTGTATTTTATTTTTTCTTATCATTCCCAGTTATTTTTTGAGGTTACATACACTGATAAATACAGCGTTTAAAAGTGTTTTAAGACATTGTTGCCTTTTAAAGAAGAACAAGAATTAGCTTAGACTCCTTGGTTGGAATTTCTCCTAAAAATCCAGTGGAAAATGGCCATGGCTGGGGAAATAACAAGCCCTGCAACACCCATTCAGGAGAGGGAAGATGGCCTGAGGCTGTCCAGTGACACGTAGAGGTTCACACCTCAACCCAGTCATTAGGTCTCACTGGTCACAAAACCACTGCCTTCTATAGTAGAGTGAGTGCTGTTTCATGCTCCTATGGCTTGGTATGATTCATATCAAGCCCACAGGTTCAGAGTCTCTGTTCATGCGAGAGTCTCCTTCTGTGTACACAAAAATATAAATACAGTGTGCGTTTCCTTCAGATTTTTTGGATGAGCCACTTTAATTATCCTCCTCTTCACTTCAGATTTTCTTTGGATCAATACACACACTTTGCTCTGTTAGTCTTGTCTCAGAGGAAGAATTACTTTGTCTTTATGTAAAATAATTATTCCACTTGTTATCTTGATGCCTTTCATCCTTACATCCCCTGAAACTTTGCTCCATCAGTCATCCCTGTCCTTTCATCCTCAATCCACCACTTGCTTCTTATTTCCTCCCCTCTGATTACAAACATGTTTATATATTTCCCATCCTAAAACAAATCCCTCCTTTGATCCCGCCTCAGCACTAAGCTACTGTCTCAGCTCTTCTCTTTAATAGGGAACTTCTAAAAGTAATAGGCAAGGCTCAAAGACTTCACTTTATGACAGTCTCCACTCTGTAATCTACTTTCCAGTGCTTTGAAAACAGTCCTTGCACCATACAGGATCTCGTTTTTTTAGGATGACTTCAATAAAGTAATTATCCAAGTCAATTGCTTTGTGTACTGTTATCTGCCTGTTGACACTGTCTGATATGGCAACTCACTCTCTGCTTTTGAAATTTTCTTCAACCTCGATGTGGCGTTAGTGTCTGTGCTCTACATCTCTGGTTCAGAATGTAGCTTTGCCATTCCTGACTAATTTTAAAAGCTTTCAATTCATGGAAACTTACTGTTTCCCGGCCTTCTGGTACATATACTGATGCACAAAACCATGCACACACATATGCCAAAGATGCCCACTGAAAAAAAATGATATTAAGTCCACTTGTGCCCTCCATTGAAAATGACTGGAACCAAACCTGTCAGGATAGGATAATAAAGCAAGGGGTGAGCAGGACATTAATATTTAGCTCTCCTTTAAATATAAGAACTTTAAATGGAATAGAGTCCCTACTCCATTTTTGAGCCCTTTTTCATCTCACTGAGGTGATTGCATTATACTTAATGTCTTTGTAGGTTACATAAACACCTATTCACATGTAGCCTTTATTTGTCATTCAGATACAGACCAAAATAGGTGTAATTGCCTACTACAGTAACTGTCCTGACAACCCCTCTAATGTTTCATATTCAAAGCTAAGTTTAGCACCTGCACCTAATATGCCTAGCCCCTAACAGTGTCATGTTAAGTAATACATTCAATGTCTCTTTAATTCATAACTCTATATGTTTAAAATTATATTAATTTTTTT
>NDGN011446469.1:0-12327 GCA_002564285.1 Tympanoctomys barrerae
TAATGTATATCTTATTAAAAAATTTAAGGACAGTAGGCACCAATAGTTTTACACCAGTAAATTTTAAACTAGAGATGGACAAATTTCTAAAACATAACTTCGAGAAAAGTTTTAAGACAACCTTTGTTTCTCCTTTTGTGTTTCCTATTTCTGACAAATTTGACCCTGGGTTAACTTTTCAGCCCTGGAAATGTGACAGAAATGGAAATGTCAGTTGTAGCAGTAGGTACCATTGCTGATGGCACAAACGACCAGCAGGGGCGTGCCCGCATCTGGACCAACGCTCTGAACTACATACCAGTTAGGAGACCACAGCTCTAAGCTCCCCTCACCGGGCACGAACTTGGGGTCCCTGGCACCCAGCTCATGGAACTCTTAGAAAAGATACCGATTCTGTCAGGGGCATATGAATTTTAGAAGTGGTTTCTGTAGCCACCGACTTGATCTTGTTCTTTTGCCTCCAGGCAATCACTTGGAGAGCCAAAAAGGGTTAGTCCCTGAATGGCTGTGAGGACACTGCTAAAGAGAGTGCTTGGCATTGTTCTACTAGTGTAGCACGTCACCAATCTCTTACAATCTCTTTCAGAGCATTTTAAGGGAAAGAGAAACTCTTTGATTTGTTCTTATAAGGCTGAGATACTCTAAATACTCAAAATTCCAAAGAACAATATGAGAAGGGAAATTTATAAAGCAATCTCACTCATAGTTATAAACGCAAAAACACTACAGAAAATATTTGAAAATAAAAAACAGCAATACATCAAAAAAGCAATAAATGAAAAAGAATGAATTGGATTTATACTAGGAGTTCAAAATTAGCTTAATATCAGAAAAGAATCAAATGAACCTACTTAAAAAGGAGATTAAAATCTCCTAAAATTTATCTAAAATTTCAAAAGAGATAGAAGAGTATAAAAACACTCACCAATCAGAAAAATATGCCTGGAAAGGAGTTCAATTTGACAAAAGCTTATAAAAGTTCAACAAACACCATACTTCATGGTGAAATGTTGCTAATTTTTGGGATAATTTATTTTTACTTTGAAAAATCTCAAAACTCAAAAAAAAAAGGTACTATATTTCCAAAATTCTTTTCCTGAACCACTTAGCAGTTACTCGTCTTATGTCTCATCACTTCTGAACCCTTTATTGAACATGTTCTATAAACAAGGACACTCTCTAACATGACCATGATACCATCTTCATACAATACATCAACATAAGGAATTGCTACTGTCTCTCAGATACCATTTTTGTTTTGCCAGTTCTCCAAGTAATGTCTTTTACAACAAAAACATTCACAAAAAGGAATTTTCTACATTAAAGTGTTTACATTAAAATAGATCAAAGAGCTATACAGCTCTTGTGATAACAATCAAAAGCAATGCATGGGCTGGGGAGATAGCTCAGTAGAATAAGCACTTGTCTGGCAAGCACAGTGTCCTACGTTCAATCCCTGGTACTACAGGAAAAAAAAAAAAAAGCCATACCTTGGGGGCCTGGGAGATGGCTCAGTAGAATAAACACTTCCCTGGCAAACTCAAAGGCCTGAGTTCAATCACCAGTTCTAGGTTAAAAAAAAGCAATGCATAACCCTGGGCCCAAAAGGAAGCCTCTTGGTATCTTTTCCCTTATCACCTATTCAATTATTCTCATAGCTTTATGTTTTTTCAAAATCTCGCTGTGCAGCAGAAAATGCCCCCCCCCCTACACTTCAGCATTTTAGTTGCCCAGGTAACAGTTCCAGTTGCTGTTACTCTTTGTTTCTGAGCAACAGCTGGTCATTGTCATGTATACTGTAAGAACCAGACAACCAAATACTCTTTTTGTACTTTTCCTGTAGACTCCATAAAAACCTTCTTTCCTGAGCCCTCGGGGCTTGATTTTTTGGGAATGATCTTCACCAGTGCCCTTGTGGGTGTCATTTTGCTGTTTCTGCCTGCCGCTGCATTTGGTGTGCTGGCTGGTAAGACTGACTGTGCTGATCTCTTTGATGACCAGTCATGGTCCTCTTCACTGTAGCAAAGACCTCTCCAGTCCTGATGGGAAGGCACACCACTGAGATGTCCTGACTCCCCTCAGGTCTGGAGGATGATTCTTGGCTCTCCACTGAGTGGCTCACATCAGACCCAACAGGGGAGGATGCACTTTGATCTGGTCATTGGATAAGACCCCTAGGACACCCCAGTTAGTTTGCCCTGCTCAGCACAAGAAGGGGAGTCTGATCAACCAGACTTAAAAATGAACCCCTGACAGAGGCTGAGTATGGATGGAAGTAAGATGTTAAGATGAAAGGCTAGACATGCTATGGTCACCTTGGACAAAGCTATTTTGGCCAAAGCTCTTTAGCCACTGCTTCCGGCTGCTGTTTGGAAACCTATTACCAAGGACATCAAAGCTGATCTCCTAAAGCCCCTCTGGGGATCCAACTGACAGAAACATCAACCCCAGCCAGCTCCCAGAAGATCTACCTAAATCAGAACCAGACCTGCCCCCACCATATGCTGTATGAGCTCAAGCCACAGAGCTGGCACTTGTATCCCTGCAGCCAGCACAGGTTTCAGCGTCTGTGTCATTGGCGCTGACCTCCACCTGGACATACAGATGGATAAATGGGATAAATGCTCTTCTGCATTTACTCAGACTGGCTGAGAGGGCAACACATACCCAAGCTGAGAGGGCAACACAAGTTTTCAGGTTTGGGCCAAGGATATAGCTCAGTGGCATAAGTGCCTGCCTGGCAAGGTCCTGAGTTTGAGTTTGATCCCCAATACTGCAAAAAAAGTTTGCAAGGTCCTGTTGTAAAAAAAATATCCCTAGATATGCCCTACCCTTGACCATTGGTAGCAATAATAGGCCTGCATTTGTAGCAGACGTAACTCAACTAGTTTTAAAAAACCACATATACCATATAAGCCACATAACTCTAAAAAAGTAAAGAAGTTTCATAATCAGCTCCATAAAAATTTAGCTGAAAGACCAGCTACACCTGTGGACACTCCTGCACACAGTATGTTAACAGCTCTTATTCAGAAATCCAGTTTTAGATACCTGGACAAGACAGCTCCTCTGAAGCTCACTCTGAAAAGACAACATACTCAAATGCTGCTTTAACCTCTCTGGACACTAATCAGGCAATGCATGGCTGAAGACNGCTCTATATCTCAATATATGAGTCCGCCTGATTTTTGTGCCTTTTCAGGCTGTTTACCCCAGTCCTTGCTTCCCCACCCCTCTGCTAGCTGTGGCTTTTTTCCTGGCTGGGGTGGTGTTACAGAACAGACAGGCCTAAATTATGTCTCTTCCTAAAAGCAATCCAGGGGGAAAACTCTGTAATAAATAACACTAGGGACCTTGGCTAGGGCCCATCCTAGGACCGCTGACCACTCTGATGTTACTGCTTCTGATTGGGCTTTGTCTCAAAAGATCACACATAACATGGCCAGCAAAGATTTGCCAGGAAACTGAAAGGGGGAAATACAGCAGAACCCCTCAGTTGTCCCGGTGACAGTCCCTGTTCGAGTTCCAGTTGCTTCTGTTTCTCATAAATGACTGGTCACTGTGATGCACAGCAGGTTACTATGATGCACACTGTAAGAAACAACCAAAGGCAGACAAGTACTCTACCTTTGCACCTTCCCTTTGCAACCCCACAAAAACCTCCCTCCCTGTGCCTTTGAGGCCTGATATTCTGAGGGACAATTTATTTCCTGTCAGTGTTCATCTGGCATTAAGTCTGCCTCCAAATCCTGGTGTCACTTCGGTGTTTCTGCTTGCCGTAGCAGTTATCCCTGTAAGGGCTATCTGCATTGGTACTTTTCACGTAACAGTCACACTCTGGTGACTATTAGGATAGTAATTATGACCATCAGATGAACATCTCTTACTCCCACTACTTGGCTTTCCTGATTCGTTTGACTACCAATATCTACTTACCCTAGTCAGAATTCGCTCCAGCTCATACACTGCTTGTAGGGCCCCAACTTCCAGAACCTTCAGCTGGCAGACAAGGAGGTGAACCACAGCCCGCGGACAGGTCAGCATGTGGCAGTTTAAGCAGGAACCTCGGAGCAGTAGGTAGAGTTTCTAAGAATGATAAAAAAAACAAAAAACAGGTTATTAGACACAGCACTCCTGACGATCTTGTGTACTCCTGAGATTTCTCTTTTTGCAGTCGTTTTCTCTTTTAAGAATTCCACTCTAGAATATATGTTCTGTATGTTTAGAAAGGCCTTTTGCAACCTACGAATTTGAAATATTCTTCTGTGCTTTCTTTTATGGTTTCATTTTAATCCATTAATATGTGAAATTTACTTATGGTGAGACAGATTATTACTTTCTCTTATACGAGCTACTTAACTACGGCAACAACCTTTCTTTAATAGGTTTAACAAACAAATCATATCTATGTATGCCAAAAAGTCACTGTAAAAAACACTCAGAGGCTATATTCACTGATACTAAAAGCTAATCATGCACAAGCAGGACTTTATACTAGCATTGTTTTGGTGTGACTGTTGGGCCATCTGGGCTTGGTTTCTCCTGCTATCAAGAAGTGGATCTGTATAGATCCATTTTAAGAGCTCTGAGGCCTTGAGAATATTCAAGTTCTGTTTTCAAAGTTGCCATTAGGTTTCTGAAAGGCACAAAGCCTGTGGAACAAAAGGTACACAGAATAAATCTCAACATTTGTCCTTATGTAAACAGACTCCAACTGGAGCTCTTCTCAATTACAATCAAATTGAAATTTGTTTAATCAGGGGTAAAAGGAAAGTCGAAATAATTGCCTGACCTCATGTGACAGGTCACTGTCCAAATGCAGGTGCATGAGAAATGAACAGTATTATCTTCAGGCTGAATAATACAGGCAGATATGAAACATGAATCTCTTGTTTAGACCTGGGTTCCATCACCAAAATATCTTACTATTACATGCAACTATTCCAAAATCTACAAAATTGTGAAATGAGTATTGCTAGTTCTAAGCACTTCAGATAATTTGATCTGTACTTAAGTCTTCTAGATTTTCTCTTTTTAGAGAAAGAGCTTTAACATAAAGCCCTTAGAGCTTAACCTTCTCAGACACCTTCTATGGGAAGAGCTGTGGTCCTCACAACCCCATGAGCAGCCCTGAGACCCACACACCCCAGGCAGCACATACATCAAAGAAGAGAGGGTTGTACACTGTGAGCGGGAGCTCGATGTGGCCCAGGTGTCCGGAGCAATTGTTGAAATCTTGTACACAGGTGGCGCACACCTCTTTGGAGTCTGCAGGGCCCAGTGCTAAGTCATACAGACCATTTGCTGATGGGCTCCCCAAGCTGTCCAGGTACCGAGGGTTTGTGATGGATTTAACACTTAATTTCCTAAAGAGATAAAAAAGGACAAGAGAAAACTCAGATTAGGGACCTTTGCTATTTCCTTTCCAGCATTTACAAAACTGTACTCAAAGGATTAATGGTTTCCTCTGACATATGGGCATTTCTAGGGACAGAATCTCTTCATAGTCCTCTGACCACCACACCCCAACACCTATGCAGGATTAGCACACAATGGTTACTCAGTGTATCAGTCACATTCTAACTGCTGGTGCAAAAATATCCAGCATCCACAAATGCACAGGAGAGCTTTATTTTGGCTTACAGTTTTTAGAGAATTCAATCCATGGTTAGTGAGCTATAAGGCAGAAAGGACATGGCAGAGGGCATGGAGTAGGATAGCTGCTCGTTCCATGGCAGCCAGGAAGCAGAAAGAGAAGAGCCCAGGAACAAGAACACCCCTTCCAAGTGATGCCCCTAGTGACCCACCTCCAACCGGATCCCACTCCAACAACATATTCAGCTACTACAATTATCAATGGATGAATCCCCTGATTAGTACAGCACTAACATGATCTAATTACCCTTCAAACACATGACACTTTGGGGGTACACCTGAGATCTAAACTATAAGACTTGGTAAGTATGTTGAATGAGAATGGTAAAATCACAAAGAAAAAAATCTAGAGCAAAATTTACACCAAAAGTGTTGGTCAACTTATTATTATTTTTTTTAAAGGCTTAAATATGTACTACACATTGCTTTAAGAGCAGCATTATTTACGTGGTCTTAAAATTACTTCTTGGACTTTTGGCTAAGATCATGTGTGCTCTTGGTCTTCGTTCTCTGAGATAAGCATCACTGTAAGTGTGTTTTTAGAAGGTTTAGAGTAGCTGGACGATTTAATCTAAGTGACAGCCATAACGCGAAGGAAGCACAACATAAACCAGACCTAATTCAGTGCAATGAAAGGGATGTACAACAACCTCGTAATCAGAAATAGCAAATTCAAGAAAACACAGATAATCAAAGCTTTAAGAAACATAACTTGCTTTAAAAAAGGTTTCAGCACATTTTATTTAACAGGGACTCCTAAAGGACAGCTGAATAACTAGCCATGGCAGATACTCCTGTCAAAAACAGACTGCATGTTAAATGACACACACCATAGAGCCCAGGTGGGTAGCAGGCCATGCCATCTAGGTCTGTGTATGTACACACCACAATGCTTCATTAGACGAAATCATTGACGGACTTCTCAGAAGGCATCCTTATCACCAAATGACACATGATGGAACTATTAAAAAGCCTACTTTGTTTTCTTGAAACTTTTCTAATTTAGAAAATAAAGATAAGGACAAAATAACCACCTCATTTTCATCTCCTATGGAAAACCAGCATAAAAATAACAGTAAGTTTTTCATGAAGGTAACATATATACTGTGCATTCAATGATACTGGTCCATCCACTAAGCTGCTCAAGCTTTGGACGCTCGTGTGCCAGTCTGAAACCCAGGCTACCTTTAGGCAGCAGATCGACTGCAGTGGCCATCTATATGGGGACCTTGGTGGTGGTAAGCAGATTTTGTCAGAAACTTTAACAGGATCTTCTGAGTGGTTAACTGGATGTTATGTGTGGTCTCTTTACACCAGGTTGGACTTCACCTGCAACCTTGAACTGGGTAACACTAAACTAATTAGCTTTGCTTTCCTCTTAATTTCTGAAATAATTAAATATGTATAGAACTTAGCATGTTAATAATTTTTAACAATACAGTGAAGTGGTGTGGTATTACATACATTCACACTGCACTACCATTACTATCACCAATCTCCAGAGCTCTTTTCACCTAATGTCTTCAAGGTTCATCCACATTGTGGATGGCACGTATCAGAATTTTCTTGCTTCTTAAGAGTTAAATAATACTCCACTGTGGACCTTATATCACCTAACGGGACTATCCTATGGCGGTCGATGGAATAATCCTGCACGAAGCACACGAGTGGCTCACATTGGCATGAATGCAACAAGACATTTAAATCACAGCCTACAGGCAATGAAACATACAAATATGGTCTATATTGAATGTGTTAGAAGATAAAATGTAAAGAATACAGTCTCTGGAAAAACCTGCTCTCTCTGCTGGGATAGAGGAGAAAGTCCCTCTTAACACTGTAAGAGCAGAAGGGAGGGGAGGGACACCAATAAGGATTCCACTGCAAAATANGCAATTTAAGACTAACAGACTTGGGTTTGAGCATGACTTTTGCCAGTTCTAGACATTTTATTCTCTGGGCCTGAATTTCTTTTCCTATCACCAGTAGCACCATCACAAATGGTTGTAGTAAGGATTTAAAGTGCCAAGTGCTGAGTACATGGCTATCTACTGATGCGCTCAACAGGTATGTATTGCCTGCTTGCTTACTACATTACAGACACAGTTTTGGGTGCCGGGGAAATAAAGATCTCTATGCTTCAGGCTGGCGACATAGCTCAGCAGTCTTAGCTCCTGCCTGGCAAGTGCAAGGACCTGGGTTTGATCCCGGTAGCACATGTTGTGCCGGGCCACTGAAACTGGGTGTGGTGGCACACACCTATAACCCTAGCACTGGGGAGCTGAGACAGGAGGATCCCTATGAGTCCAAACTGCATAGTGAGATCCTGTATCAAATAAAGAAAGAAGAAAGATTAAAAAAAAAAAAACTTAAAAAGAAAAATCTTTATGCTTACAGGCTTTACATTCCATTGGAGGAAGAGAAGAAAAAATGAATCAATAGCTTCTCTATAGCTTTGGATGGCTATGGAGAAAAAAAAATGCAGGGGAAGAAAAAATGATGCGGACCAAGCGACCAGAGAAGCTATCACTATATGGAGACAGTTGGGCAAAGGCCTGAGGGAAATGAGGGAGCAAATCCTACCATCACCAAGCCAAAAAGCTTTATAAGAAGCAGCAGCAGGTAGTGCAAACACCCAAGGTGGGTGTGTGCCAGTGTGTTCTGGGTCAGCAAGGAGGCCAGGGTGACCTGAACTGAGGTAAGGTCAGGACCCGAAAGAACCTAAGAGGTCAGCTGGCTTTTACTGAGTGAAACAGAAAGCTACTAGAGTCTAATGCCATAAGAGGGACAATTATTTATATTCCTCGACCTTAGATCAAAAAAAGGTCTAAAGTGTTAGTTATGGATATGGAAAACTACAATTATCATTAGGTTTTTTGCCTTTTTTTTTTGAGATAGGGTCTTGCTCTGTAATTCACGATGGCCTTGAACTTACTATGTAGCCCAGGCTGGCCTTAAACTTGTAGCAATCCTCCTGCCTCGGCCTCCAGACAGCTGGGATTATAAGTGTGTACCACCATACCTGACTACAATTAACTTTTTATTTTTAATTTTTTAAAATGTATTTAGTACAGGGTCTACAGGGTCTCACTACGTAGGCTGGACTTGAGTGATTCTCCTGTTTTCAGCCTTCCAAACACTGAGATTACAGGTATGTGCCACCATGCCTAGTCTCAATGGCTGTCTCAATGGTGGGGCCAGCATGGTAAGCTGGGGATCGAACCCTGGCTACTGCACTCTGCCTAAGTAGGTGCTTTAGTCTGCTGAGTTATCTGGCCGGCCCTATTTTTAATTTTCAAATCTTTTATTTCTTTATTTACTTGGTACAGAATCTCTACACAGCTTGGATTTGTAGTGATATTCCTTGTCTCAACCTCCCCAGCACTGGGATTACAGGTGTGCACCAGCACATCTAGTTTCAGTAGCCAACTCAGTATGCCCAGGGTTCTGGGGTCAGCGCAGAATAAAGTATTAGGGATCAAACCCAGGTCCTTGTGCTTGCCAGGCAGATGCTTAGACCACCAAGCTATCTCCCTAGTCCTAATCTTTATTTTTATTGGATACAGGATCTCACTACGCAGCTCAGACTCACAGTGATCTGCCAGTCTCAGTCTCCCCAGTGCTGGGATTACAGGCATGTGCCACCACGCCTGGGTTCAGGGCCAGCAAGTATGCCTGGAGTTCTGGCACCAGCATGGCATGCAGTACCAGGCATCGAACTCTGGTCCATGCGCTTGCCAGGCAGGCACTTAGACCACTGAGCTATCTCCCCAGCCCTCTACAATTATCTTTTAAAGAATTCAAGTGACCAAAAACATTTCTGCTTTCTTACAAATCTACTTATAACCGGTTACAGATAAGCTAGCACACTGTTACAATTGGTATCTGTATCAGAGTTCATCCATTTACTCAACCAAACATGAAAAAAAAGAAAGGGACAAAACATAAATCCTATGAATCTCAAGGCTAATGGACAGGGATAAATGTAAACAGGCACATAAGCAATTAAAAGCACACTGCATTAGGTACAGAAAGAACTCAAAAACGAGGGACATTAAGTGTTTGGTGGGGGACAAAAAAACAGGTCGCTGTGGCAGGACACTGAATGAAGAAAAGCTTAAACAAAGGGCCATATATTCTAACATGATAGCAATTTTTGATATACGCAAGTTGTTTAGTAGAGAGAGAGCAGGGATGATAGTATAACTAAAATCAGGAATGGCCTCATTATTGGAGTCTTTACAAGCTATGCTAAGGCATTCTTTATCCAACGGAAACAGAACCTTTGGAGGGCTTTGAGTGACAGACAAGCTAGGTGTAGTGGCACACCCCTCTAATCCTAGCACTTGAGCAGGCTGAGAAAGAACTTATAGTTCATTGTGAATTTGAGGCTGGCCTGTGCTACATAGTGAGTTCAAGCCTGAACTTAGTGAGACTGTCTTAAAAAACCAAAGAGGGAAAAAATGGACAGATAAACACATATACGTTGCGGAAGACTCATTTTGACAGCAGCGTGTAGCATGGACTGGATAGGAATGGTGGCAATTTAAACATGTAAGAGCATGCTCTAAGGCAGGGGCAATAAGGGTGAAAAAGTATAAAAAACATAAACATGACACATAGCAAGAAATGGAAAAAATAAGTCCTATGTTAGAGATGTTAAGTTTGCAATCAGAATTTGCACCATTTCTAGTGATCGTTTTATACTCGACACATCATTTTGGAAAGGTGAGCTCCATCTCATTTTGTGTGTGGGGGAACAGAGTACATTGATTATTTAATATATGAGTTTAATATTTCTGTGAAGGTCAGGTGAGACACCTGCTGAGGCAAGCTCAGGGACCTGGGTTCCATCCCAGGCACCACAGGCAGAGCTGGCCATGGAAACCTGGCATGGTAGTGCATGCCTGTAATTCCGGCGCTGGAAAGGCTGAAAACGGGAGGATCACTGAGTCTGAGCTAGGTAGTAAGACCTGGTACCAGATACATAAAAAAACTCTGTGAAAGTCAAATAAAGAGGTCCAAGAAAGTTAAATAATTGGAAATTCACCTAAAGACCAGGAAAAGAATTTTGGGCTGGAGACTTAAATTTGGTGCATCAATAATAAAAATGTCTCTACAGACAATATTTAGGATATGAATAAAATAGGACCTCAAGAAACAGGGAAAATGTTCCTTGACATGTGAACACTTAGCTTACTTAGTATCTGGCAAAAAAGTAAGTATTTGTGGGTTGACAGCCTGATCGACGGAGAAAAGAAAAAGTACTTGACCCACAAACAGTAAAAAAAAACATTGTGGAAGACAGCAAGAGGAAGTGGTTAAGAGCCCCAAATTGGGGGGAGGGGGGGTTGGGCTGGCCATTAGCTCAGGTGTTCAAGTGCCTGCTCAAACAAAGCAGTCAGGCTCAGGATACTGTGGTTCGATCCCCTTATTCTCAAGCCGAACCAGACCTGCCCTGAAGGCATTCTGAGCGTCTCCCCCGCTCCCCCCCCCAAAAAAAAATCCTTGGGGCTGGGAAGATGGCTCAGTGGAATAAGCGCTTCCCTGGCAAGCGCAAGGGTCCGAGTTCAATCCTCGGTTCCGAAAGAAAAAAAGCGCCAAATGGTACCGTGATCAAAATGAGGACTGAAGAGAGTTCCAATGATTTTGTAACGAGGCAGAGAACAGATCAGGTACCCTGCTCTATGAGTTGAAACGAGGCTCAAAGGATAATCAACATATAGGTAAGAGGATGCTACACTTAAATGGCCACGGGTAAGTCACTACAGAAATTCTACAAACACTAATCAATTAAGGAGATCAGCGGGTGATAGGGCAGTGCTGCGGGGCAACCCCGGCTCCACGGCACTGTGCCAAAAGCAGGACACACACCCTCGGGAACTTGGCCTGGGCAGTGGAGCACAGCAGCCTACAACCATGCCTCGCGACCCACTACAAGGTCCTCCGCCGATAAGCTGGGCGCAAGGCCTTCTGGGAACGATAGTTCGCGGCGCCCAACTCAAGACCCGGGATCGCCACGCTTCCCATTAACTCCTTACTTGAGCTCTTCAGCCGAATACATCCCGAAGGAAATGCCCTGCAGCCGCCGCCAGGGCATGTTCTTGGAGCCCAACATCTTCCAGGGCCGTTTTGAGATCCGACACGCAGAAACAGACGTTCCACACACCGCTGGTGAGCTCTCAAACAAGCCGCAAGCGAGGAGCCAACATGTGACTCAAACTGCGCCTGCGCGCCGGAAACGCAGGCTGGAGTATTTACGTGGGCAAGATCACTTTTTCGTAGGGAGGGAGAAAGATTGTTTTTCAGAATTTTTACTCTTTTTTATTTTAAAAATGTTTAAAGATATATGGGACGTGAAATAATAGTCTTAGAAATTTATTCAAGACAAATGAGGAATATTGAGCCTTTAACTGCTGGGACAGTCTTTCCAGCCATGAGGTATCGTACCCTCCCATTTCTAGCCGTGTGTTCCTCGCCCACTTTTCCCTGCTCCCTCAGAGACCCGAAAGGTCGAGGACGTGCTTTCCCAATATGCTCTGCGAAGGATTGAAAGATGGCGGTTGCAGTATCTGCTCGCTGGCTAAGGGTACGCAGCGGACTTCGCTTGCCACTCTCAGGTCAGCGGATCTGTATATGTGAACGGCCACACAGTTGCAGGTAAGAGAAGTT
>NDGN011446470.1:0-10225 GCA_002564285.1 Tympanoctomys barrerae
TGAATCTAATTACATTGTTTATTTAATCAAGTGGTAGTAATTAAATCTGACCTCTGGGCAAGTTTCTTGTGACATTTAATGTGATACTGTAAATTTGTATTTATGATATGTGCAATTTTGCACTCTTTAAGTTAAACCCCCCAAATTCGGTGATATATATATATATATATATATATATGTATATATATATTTCATTATGGAGGGAAAAATTCTTAATTGTTTCCATGATGTATTCTACATATCAACATGTGATAAGATTTCCACATACTGACTTAAACACTACGTAATTATCAGGCCAAGCGTACGTATGTACCTCAGAAGAAGATACCTGTTAACACTGCTGCATATTTGACACTGTGTTGTCGCCTGCTTTTTAACTAGTCATGATAGTGAAAACATTGGCATTTTTTGAAAGAGAGAAAAGTTTTAATCCTTGTTTTGACAATAATGTATACACATGGCTGAAAACTCAAATTACCTCAGGCCTTGGAAAGCCCAATCTCTATATTCAGCACTAGTATCTGTTTTACACATATGCACGTAGTTCTGTGCATGTGCATATCTGCATGCATTAGAGAGTAGATATTTGAAAGAGCTTTGCTATTTTAACTATTATGTTTTAATATTTCTAATGGATCTGCTTTGGAGAATAGTAACTAACTGTGTGGGGGTGAAGAAGAAATGCTTCTTGATTTGTTCTTGTATAATTCATCTTATACCACTATTTTCTGTTCTTTTCTTCTTTTTCCTCTGCTTTTCTGATGTGTATATGATTGAGACTCATAATAATTACATTCATTTTGGGGAATACATATATATATATATATATTGATTATTTTTATTTCATTTCTCTCTCTGCCCTTCTTCCCACTTCCATTAATACCCTTCCCCGTCTCCAAACGAGCAGACACAATGGAACTTTACCCGGCCCTAAGGCAGAATGAACTTTAATTGTAGGAAAAAGGATGGATGCTGAGACCATAATGCTAAGTGAAATAAGTCAGACACAGAACTTTAGATATCCCATGGCTTCCCTTATATGAGAAACACAAAACATAAAGAACAAAATTAAGGAGAGGGTAGGTGTCTTGGTTACTTTTCTCTAGTTAGTGAGACAAAATACCTGACACCCAAAATTCAGGAAGGAAAGGTTTATTTACTTTACAGTACATGGAGGTTTCAGTCCGTAATTCTTTGGCTCCAAGGCAGGGTGGCACGTGAGGGGCAGCAGTTCAAGGCGGCAGAAGACAGCAAAAACAACAAGAGCCAAAGGGGGAGAATGAGGCTCCTTTTCTCCCTTATATTGTATGCAGGCTGCTCGTCCTAGGGTGGGCGTCTCCGTGCCCTCCGCTTTACAGTTCAGGAGGTTTACAAGTAAGGACCCCGGCTCCCTGCTGAGTCACTTCAACTTATAATAAACCTCTCAAGTTGGCACAATGTATCCGCCAGGGAGTAGGACCGAAGGAAGCAGATCAACCTCTTAATAATCTAATGCGGTCAATCCTCCTGGGCATGATTTTGGCTCTGCTCCATATATGGTGATGTTAAGCTTTCATTTTCACTTACTTTATAGTGTTTTCTTTTTTTTTTATAATTCCTCATCATATATACTTTATTAGAAATGGATTCTTTGTTTTCAAATACTTGAGGGCATGTAGTAACATCTCTGTAATAAATTATGTTTAATTTTATTATAGTCACACCACATATTGTGTATGCCAATATTATTAATTGAGCATTCAGCCCTGCATGTAATTGGCTACAGGGAATGTTTCTAAAGAGGAGGCATGCTGTTATTACTGAAAAAGTGTTCTTTAAGTAGCTATGAAACTGTGGAATTTGGCAATGTTATTTAAAGGTGTTTTTTAATCCTCACAAATATTCTTTCTTTTTTATAATTAATAAACAAAACATTGACATTCCTAATGAGAGTTGCAGTTTACACTCTTTTCAGTTCATTACTTACTAAGACATTTTGAAGTCATCACATTAGGCTCATGTGCATTTAGCATCGTTATGTCCTCTTATTGAACTTATACCTTCAGTCTGGGGTCTCTGCTTCTCATAGTTGTACATATGTTGAAGTATGCCCTGCCTGAAAAGCCACATGAGCTTCATTACGATTAGTTTGTCTAGTATTTCACTAGTGCTACCAATGTTAATGTTAGAATTATTCACATTTGTCTTTAAATTTTGTGCCTTTTAAGCAGTAAGTGATTGCATTTAAAACATAATTCTTTAAGATGCAATTGAAATCTGTTCATGCATTAATTTTTATATAATCATTGATAAAACTGGGTTTGCAATTACCATGTGTGCTGCCAAATGAAGCACTGGATTTACAAGTACAGTCCTACTGGTTTTCCACTTTTTTCTGTTCTTGATTTCTTTTCTCCTTTTGTTTTCTTTGTTCATAACTAATATAATTTTAATATAATTTATTCATATGGTAGCTCTATATTAAATAGACATGAAATTTATCTCAATCTGCCTTCATGTTTCTAGTAGATTCTTATCTTTACTTTTCTATTTTCCCTTCATATTCTTTTTTTTTTTTTTTTTTTGCAGTACTGGGGATTGAACTCAGGACCTTGTGTTTGCCAGGCAACACTTATTCTACTAAACTATATCCCCAGCCCCTTCCCTCATATTCTTTAGTTATTATTGTCATACAACTTCTTTCCAGTTAGATTGTAAATCCTCCAGTATATTTCTACTACTTTTGCCTTAAGCAACAATTATATACTACAGAAAATATGAAAAAAAATCTTTTATATTTACTTATAGAGTTAACTTTTTGCAATTTTCATTATTTTGTGAAGTTCAGAGTTTCTGTTCAAAATCCTTTTCCTTCCCTAGGGGAATCTTCTTATGGTTCTCTCAGGCTTTGTTTGCCTCTGAAAATTATATGTTTTAAAATTAATTTTTGCTCAGTATCGAATTCTCTTTTTAACTTTATTCTTTTTTAACCCATAATTTTTGTTGAGAAGCAAATATCAAAGAGACAGTTTCAAATCAAAATGGTAGGACAGTTCTCAAAAATAATTAACACATTGCATACTCTCTTCCTATTTCACTTTATTCTTACTTAAAAATGTTTCAGAGTAAAAAGAACTTCCTTTGCCTAGGTTTTGCTGAACTTATTTAATGTGTGTTATATTTTTCATCAAATTTGTAAATCTTTCAACATTACTTCTTCAAGTTTTCTTGCTTCCCTTCCCCTATGCAAACCTGGAGCTTCACAGTCCCTGCACAGGTTAGTGTAGACTCACAGATTAGTGTGCTCTGGTCATCTTATTTTTCTTTCTTTTTTAAATTTTTGTACTTTGACTTTTAAGTACTATGTCTTCAAGTTCACTAATTTTTTCTTCTTCCAATCTACCGACTATACTTTTAATCCAGCTCACTAGTCATTCTAGAAGTTTTCAAGTTGCATTGTTACATATTGCATTTAAAAGACTTTACTGGCAGTGGTCTTGAGGTGCTGATCTTTCAATAACACCATCTCTGATGTTTCTGCTTTTGATTCTACTCAATAACATTTCTCTAACCCTTGGCTTGTAGAGTGGTTTTCTTCTTTGATGTTGATTACTGACTTGATGCTGTTGGGTGTGCTTTATTGGCTGGTGTATTTTTTAAATGAAATAAAGAAGCAATTAAGATACTTGGCTATCAGATTGGAATTTTCCAGTTCTTATTCATCAACTTCGCTAATGTGGATCCCGAGGCCACCTCTACCATAGCCTTGGTCTGTGCTAATGTGACATGATGTAGCGGGTGTACTGAAGACTTCAGGAGAACTCGCCTTTTTGGCAGGTCAAAATTCTCAGTGCTCACTTCCGGTTCCCCTGGCCCAGGTATGTGGGGAATTTTCCACACATGAGGCTTAGGACTCAGCAAAGGGAGGCCTAAGTCAATTTCCATTACTGTTTTCTCTTGTAGAGCTTCATATTCTGATCTGTCTCCTCAAATTACAGAAATCTCTGACCTCTGCGACCTCAGAACTCCACTGTTCTGAGGTCGCAGAACTGTCTGTTCGTTGCTCACCCCATTCTTGGACCACTGGGACATTTCAGTCTAAGAGCCAAGGCAGTCCAGGGTATGCTATCCCACATGGCGTGGTTGTGAGTGGCACATCTTGGAAGTTTAGGATGATTATTTCCAAAATGCTTCCAGTTTTTCACTTATTGGTGCTGTGAAGATGCCTATGTTTAGTTAGTTATTCAAGCATGTTTGAGGTGAAATTGTTTCATGTAGTTTTTAAATCATGGAGTAATTTGTATGAACATAAATGTAACAATATTGTAACTAATAAATGTAAGCTTGGCACACTCACATGCCTGAGGTATCTTGGCACACTTACATGCCTGAGGTATCTTGGCACACTCACATGCCTGAGGTATCTTGGCACACTCACACGCCTCAGGCACTTTCAGTTCTACCACACTAAGCTTTCTCCCAGGGCCCAGTCCTTACCCTCTTTTTGTTTTATAAAATAATATATTTAATCCCTTTTTTAAATTTACTATATGCTGCCTACTTTGTTTTATTTCTGGTCCTTTCCATTTGCAAACTAGAATTAAGCCACATGAACAAACACATGGCTTTCTGCCTGTTTTAAACACTGTTATTTTCTAATACATGCAATAATAAATTGCATATGAGTTAAATAAGTGTTTGTTGATTGAGTCAATGGACATCATGGTAAATCTTTAATCTAGAAAGAAAAACAGGGAAATGGTAGGGAAAAGAGTCAGTTGTATTTTGCAGCTTCACCAATTTTGTAGATTGATTGGTGTTCCCTAATGTCTATTGATTGAAGTGCTACTCCCTATGGTTACTGTACTTAGAGACAGTCTCATAGGTGGCTGTTGTGCTCACATAAGAATGATGCCCTAAACTGATAGAGCTTTCTTAAAACAAGAGCAAGATCTAGAAGATCACTTTTCTCTGTCTGTACAAACAACAGAATGGCTGTGCAGGAAGACAGCAAGAAGGTCAGCAACTAGTAGCCAAGAAGAGACGCACCAAGGAAAACCTGCTGGCCCCTTGATCTTGGTCTTCAGCTTCCAGAATTGCAAGAGAACAAACTTAGGGTGTTTTCTACTCAGTCTGGGGTGCTCTGTTATAACAGCCTGGACCTACAATATTTTGTAATATGTTGCCTTGTTTATTTTTGGTCTTTTTAATTTTACTTTTTTTTGTTGAATCATTTTTTAGAGGATGTTTATGTTTTGTTTTTGGTGCTGATGACCAAACCCAGGGCTTCCAGCTTGCTAGGCAAGCATTCTATCACTGAGCCAAATCCCCAGCCCCAATATCTCATAATATGAAGACCATATTTCTGAACTGTATCTGGAGCAAATATGCTAAAATATTATTACTGAATTTCTCATAAGAGGCATACAATTTTTTATTATATTTGCTTTTAACATTATTGCCCATGCGTATGAACATTTGCAACTATAAAGTACAGTTTAAAACACAGAACTCAATAAGCATAAATGTTACTGTGTATATATATTAACTACATTCATTGAATGCATATGCATCCTTATTGTATAAACATATGTATGTATATTTAAAATGAGCACATTCCAAAGATCTCCCTTCATTACAAGACACAGTAGTCAAAACACTGCGTTGTGGGACACGGTAGCATTCAGTGAGTAGTTCCTCCATTCTTTCCTCCTCTTCCCGACCTCTATTCAGCAGACCATGGGGCCCATGTACATGGACATCTCAGCGTATGAACAACCATTTGTAGTCATTCACATGTAAAAATCTAAAACATTATTTGAAGTCTCACATGCAATGGCAACATTTCTAGGGCTAAAGAGTAAGACTCACAGCCCTGCTCCTTCCTGGTAAATACTTTAGAACATGTATTTCATTACATTTCCTGGGGAGATATGCATTTTGCAAACTACTAAATTTTGATTTACATTTGTAAAGCGTGGTGAGCTCCTTATTCATTAATCATCGTCTTATTCTTAAAGTTGCCTCTGGGGCACTGATGATGCTGCCAGGCTAGGTGACGCTGTGGGCATTGCCATGAATTATAAAGTAACCACAGAATTTTATTTTGCAAGGCTATTCCTTATCTTATAATGTCAGTTAAAAATATACCAAAAAGTTTATATATAAAGTGCTAGCTTTGACTCTGCAGTGAATAAAATAATAAAATGCTTAATATTACATTACCATCAGTAACTAATCCATTTGGGCTTGCAACTCTAGTGGACACTGATAAATTCAGCGGCCACAGACAGGGGCTGGGTTGCGCACAGGTGTCAATGTTCACAGTGACACAATTTTTTAAAAGCCAGCTTTACAGGAGAGAAGTTTTTGCTGTCTCTTCCATTCTCCACCGGATGGTGAAGGTTTGATGGGAATTTATAAAGATGGCCGTGGAACTGACCCTTTCATAGTGGATGGATTTAGCATGGAACGTCTAGAAATAACGGAGCCTCTAATAGTATGTAGCAAGTCCAATAGCTTTATACCTGAGAAGTTTAGTGAAATATATTTTATTAATCAAATCATGTTTCAAGCTATGGTGTTTTTGTCCTAGAAGGTCATTTTGATAATAGATTTTAATTTTTTAACCATCTTCAATTGTTAGTGTTTTTTAAAATGACCCTAGAAGGATTTCACATACTCATTGTGGTTTTCCCATGTTTCTTCCAAATTGTCTTTAATATAGTAAATAGAAACTTAAACTATGGAAATATGCTAATTTTATGAAGTGTTAAGGTAAATGCTTATATAAAAATACTTTTTGAAAGGGCCAGCAAGATGGCTCAGGAGACTAAAGCACCTGCTTAGGCAAGCACAGGGACTGAGGTTTGATTCCCGGTAGTGCATGCCATGCTGGCCTTGCCCGTGGACGCACTGAGCTGGCCACTGAGACCAGGCATGGTAGTGCATGCCAGTGACCCCAGTGCTGAGAGGCTGAAAGCAGGAGGATTACCATGAATCCAAGCTGTGGAATGAAACCCTGCAAAAACCAGATACATTAAAAATAAATAAATGAAAATAAAAATACTTTTGGTGCTTTATCTGCCCAGTTCAACTTAAATTGTTTGCAGTTCTGATTTTCTTAAAATATTTTTCTCTAGTATATATAAGCATCAAAGCAAATAAAGTGTCCAAGGAAAAAAGAATATTTCAACCAATATTTTGAGAAAGTTAAATACATTTCCCTTACATTATTTAAATGGATGACTTACTTGAAATGGAATTTGAATTTTAACCTTTAGCCAAACAACAAACATTCATCTTTTTACATACAGTATACACAAAGTGAAAATTGAATAATTATTATTGTTTTTTCCACTGTTGGATTTCAATCTATAAATTGATATATAATAATGTACTTGTGCGTTGCTACATGTGATTTATTTACTTATATAGATTTGTACTTTACTCTATAGCAACTGTAAAACATGACTTAGGAATTAATAATATTAACCCAATTTTTTCTCCATAAATTAGCCACTTTGAATTTATTTGGCAATATATGATTATTAAATCTTTGCTCACTGGTTGACATTACCACTGGAAATTTTTATCATATTGTATATTTTTCCAGTTGGTTTCAGAGAATAGTATGATAGCTTGCCATACAGAGCTTCATAAGTCAAAATTTAAAGTGACATATGGATTTGTTCTTTCCAAAAAGGAACAGCGCTACCCTCTGCAGTCAGTATCACTGATAGCTTACAGATACAGGAAAATCGTATTTCTGTAGTAATCATCACCCAGAAAGTCACTATTTGGTGTAAATGATCATTCTAGAATAATTAAACTTGCTTATGCTCCAGGTTAATTTACACATTGTGATCATTTTTGTAGAAACTCTACCGCGGGCGCTGTGAGAATGGAGCACGGTCTAACTCGCCTCCATTTTCTTGGCCTTTGGCACAGGAGCTGAGGCCAGCAGGTGCTCGCCACGCGGACTCTGTGGTAGCCACTGACTGAAAAGCGGGCTCTGCTGGGCAAGCAGAATAATCACTGCGAGTGATCTACTGTGCTTGGTTTATATGTTGGTGTTCTCAGGCTCTCCTGGCTCTCTGCTGGCGTCCATAGTATCCCAGATCCTAAGGAATAAAAGCCAAATGTGCCGTCTTCCTATGAATAATATTAAAGGAAGTTGCACATAAACGTTTAATGTGAGTCCTTTGTCTAGGTGTGAGAGGAGTTTTTTGAATTGCAAATACATAAGCAAAAAGGAAACCAAGAAGAAATCTAATGTTATCTCACACCAAAAACCAAAACTTGAAATATGAATGAATCGTAGAATTGAGGCTAACTTTTTTCTGAGCATCAGTAGCACGTTTTGCTGTTGTTGCTATGCAGCATGCCCTCTATGCTTGTGTTTGAATCATATGTTAAAAGAGAAATACAAGAAGGATAGCCAGATTCAGACATGCTCTGCCTCTGATCAGTCTCAAACTCTGAACATAGGGCAGCTTATGTCATAATATATTTCAGAGGAACTTAAGAAAACAGCTAGAATCCTGAAAAATTCAAAAGATGTTATTAAAAATACATAACTAGAAATCAAGATTTTCAAGTTCTCCCATATATTTAGTATGCACTTTATGCTAATACACTAAGAATTCAGTGTATCTTTTTCGATAGTTTATGCCAGGGAATATAAATAAAAACCATATTTATGAAAATCATTCCTAGTTTAAAACCCAATGCAGAAGCTAAAGGATGTAAGACAAAGTATAGTGCTGAACAAACCTTACAATGATTTAGAGTTGATGGAATGTACAACAATGCTTTTTGTAGTGTTTCTCTAAGTGTTGTTAAAGTCTGTATTACTTGACAAATAATGAAACGTTGGTTGTATATGTTTAATTTTGTTTGCACTTGTACTTCCCCTTTATATACTGAAAGAGAGATATATGAAACATATTTTATTAATTGTACTAAAACTTACATATATGTCAATGGAATAAATGTCTGTGAAGGAGGCATTTAGCTGTTTATTGTAGTGTATTCTTTTCCACTGATACTTCCTTTAAGTTATAATACGTTCAAAATGAGTGCAAATGGATTTTCTATTTTAAACATTATATTGTTATTTATCTGTTAAGTAACATCCCAGTAATACTGACCTCTCACATAAAAACTAGAACTTAGATATGTGGTTTTCACGGGTTCTTGAATATAATGTAGATATGTGCAGGGGTGTGTTCCTGCATGTGTGTATAAACTAGAAGTAAAAATTTAAATCTCATTTCCTCTTTCTTGTCAAGCTTGTGTATTATAAGGTATGGTCCTTCCACACAGAGATCAAATTCACATAGAGAATAATATGAAATTATATTGTTTTCTGTTTATGGCTAACTGAAGATTAATTGTATCCTTTTGGGACATTTAGTGTTGAGCAGGAGTACTGATTACATTTCTACAATGTTCTTGGCCAACAAAATATCATGTTTCCCTGGAATAATTAAATGCCAAAAGAAATTTATACTAATAAAAGAGATGGCATTCTGGGAGCATTTCTTGGATGCTAAACAAATTGAAACCAGTCCTGGTTACACGTGCCTGTGATTCCTATCTTCTGGGTGGCTGGGGTGGCATGATCCGAAGTTCAATTCCAGTATGCACAATTCAGTCACTTAGTAAGACTCTATCTGAAAACGATAATAGGCTAAAGATTATTGGAGACACCTGCCGTGGTACCAGTCATCAGGGACCCCAGCAATGAGTGTTCAATCTCCTGCCAAGAGTTTGGCACACAGCTGGAAGAAAGAGCCAGACATGAAATAGAAATCCACCCCTCTGTGGGATCTGGGATGACCAGTTGTTCTTGAGGAATGAAAGGGCATGAGGCACCAGAACCCCAGTACTTACTCGTTACTTCTGTGCTAAGGTCAATGGATAAAGCAGGGTGGGTATTTCTGGGAGCAGTAACGGTGACTAAGGTGGGCTACTAAAAAGAACAAAGCATTCCTGCAAGGACAGGGATGAGGCAGGAAGGCAATGAGGAGACTAGATTCCCCAGGTGCCTTGTCCTCTTCTGTAGGTCTTCCCTTGCCCTGTGAGCACTACAGCAGTCATTAGCCCTAGGGCTTCCAGGTGTGACCAGAAAAGAGCAGGGAGTTTCCCTGTTCCATTCTGGCCCACAGGACAGGACAAGGACAAGCTTGAAGTTCCCTAGCCTGTATTTATAATTTATGATCCTCAACAGAAGAAAAAGCTC
>NDGN011446472.1:0-14254 GCA_002564285.1 Tympanoctomys barrerae
CATTTTTCCTAGTGTAATTTTGTTTAAATGTCAATTAAGTTAAAGTAGTTCATAACGTCATTCATTTCTTTTATATCTTTGTCTAGCTAATCTGTCAAGTACCAATAGAGGTATATTAAGATGTACAGCTATAATCATGGATTTTTTATTTCTTCTTTTAGATCTGTCACTATTTGTTCCATATATGTTGATGATTTTTAAGAAGATATATATATATATATGATACATATGACAGAATATATATATATATATATATATATATATGTTGTTCCCTAATATTTGACCTGATAGTCTGGATAAGATAAAAGGGGGGGAACCCTGCCTTTTCTTAACACCCTTCCCTGTTTTGATAACTTATGGCCACCAGGAATTGTTCCTCTGTGAAGCCATCCTGCTTGGAACCAGCCAATTATGGGCTGAAACATCTACAAACTATGAGCTAAATAAACCCTTCCCCTTTAAAAAAAAATAAGTAGATTGAACTAAGTTTAAATATTCATATATAAACTTACTTTGATCTACTTAGCATCAATGTCAAATTACTTCAGATAAAATGTAGAAACCTGACAAAAATATAAATTTCCATTTTCTATTCTCAGACCCCACAATCCTTAGTGCTATTTTGGTTATGTACATTACATATTCATATATATTTTAAAGAAACTATATTTTTCTTATATTTATGTATATATTTGCCACTTCCTAAGTTCTTAATTTTTTCTTCTAGATCCACACTACTACCTAGCATCATATTCTTGAAGATTTTTAGTATTTCTTGTAGTGTAGGACTGCTGGTAACCAATACCCTTTTTGTTTTCTGAAAATGTCTTTCATTTGTCTTCTACTTTTTCATTGAATATAGTTTTGGCTGAAGAATTTTTAAAAATATTTTGTTACAAAGTGTTTTGGCTGCCATGGTGTCCAATGAAATGACAACTACTAATTTTATTGTTGTTCTCTTGTATGTAACATGTCATTTTTCTAAGGCTATTCTAAAGATTTTATCTTTGGCTTTGGCTTTCAATAGTTGGACTATACTGTCTTCAGGAGTTATTTTCTTTGTGTTTATCCTGTTTGGAATGTGTTGAACTTTTTGGGATCTGTAAATTATTTTCCACTAAACTGGATGAATTTTTAGCATTGTTTCTTTAAATACATTTCTGTGCCTTTTTCTTTTTCCCTTCTTTCGAGGATTTTAATAACATTCATATACATGCTTCATATTTCCTCATGGATCTCTGAGGGTCCATTCATTGTTATTGAATCTTTTTTTCCTTTCTGCTTATCCATTTAGGAAGCTTTTCGTAGTCTATCTTACATTTATTGAGGTTTCTTTCTGCCATTTTTAGTCTTCTATTGAGCCTAGGTAGGTTCGGGATGTTTTTGGTAGGTGGGGTTGTTTGTTTGTTTGCTTAATGCTGGGTTTGAAACTCAGGACCTTGCACATGCTAGGCAAATGCTCTACCATTAAGACATACTCTCAGCCTTAGTGATTTTTAATTTTCTATTATTGTAAGTTTTAGCTCTAATTCTCTTTTTTAAAGTTCCTATATCTTCATTGAGATTCCCTATCTGTTCATTCATTGATAGTAGGTTGTCCTATAATTATTTGAACATATTTATAATAAAGCTTTTAGATTCTTTGCTTGCTAATTCTTGTGTCTAAATCTACTTAGACTTCTTCAAAATTGATTTGATTGTGCTTGCCCTTATGTTTCACTGTTTAAACTTGGCCCCAGGAGTGTCCCTATGGCCTAGAAACAGAAATAAGGCCTCTTCTCTATTTCCTTTCTTTACTCCACACTTTTGGGGATCTCCTTTCATACAAGTTTCTCTAAATTGACTTTCCCAATGACTGTGATTCTCAGAGATTGTATTGCTCTCTAAATTACTGCATTTATCATTATATCCCATAGTCTTTTGTTATATCACATCTTGTTATTTGATAATGTTTATGTAATTTGTTTTCCTAACTGGATTATAAACTCTTTCAGGATTGGAGGTACATCTTTTCTGCCAGAATTTCAATAAATGGAGTACCTTATATATGCTAGATCTTATCCTGAACACTTTGTACCATCATTTTATCTGGTCTTCATAACCCACTTTAGGGTAAATATCTTTATCCCTATTTTACATATAAGGAAACTAAGGTTCAGAAAGGTCAAGTGATGGAGCTAAAGTTATCAGTTGGTAAGCACAAATGACTAGCCTGGCATTCAAACTCATACACACATATCACAAAGGCCATGTGCTTTTTTACTTTTATCCTAGTTGGACTGGCAACCTCTAGTTGGACTGGCTAATGCTGATAGTCTTTTGACAATCATGAATCTGCTACTAAGTGAAATAGGCACAGATAGATCTATTGGTTCTTTAAATAGTATCAGATGGCCCAATGTTCTCTGCACAAACTTTTGTCCTTGCAAACAGATTTGTGCTGCAAACATCACATATGAAATGTCCCAACATTCTCTGCACAACGTCATGTCATAGCCCATGGCCTGTTTATCTGCCTTAGCTTAGATTTTCATCAGATCTACCCCTGCTTGGTAGCCCACATGGTCTTTGTTTTCCCTGGTGGATTTCCCTAGTCATGTTTGCCAAGCGAAGCTATGAGCAGGGACAGCATCATGTGGTATCTGGAAGCCAAAGAGGCATGCACTTTATCATCAGAAGCAGAAGGGTGTTCTACAGAGATGAGAAGCAGACCTCCAACAGGAGAGGAAACACAAACCAAATAAAAGCTGCCTGAAAGTTTGGACTGAATTCTGTTCCTTTTCTGATTCTGAGACCTGAAAGAGTTTAGTTGTCTTTGTTGAATCATTTTCCAAACATACCTTACACGTGGCTAAGACAGATAAAACATAAACTTTTTGTCACAAGAATTCTTCAGGACACATCTTGTTTGCAGTGTTTTACAGACATGATCACATCCTTGGTGCCTAGCCAAACCTTTAGGTTTACTTTAGTAAACTTAGTTTACTGGAAGAGAAAAATCTCTTTTTTCTCTCATATACCTTCTTTATTCACTTACTTTACTCTCAGGGAAAGGATGAAACAGCACCTACATAGAAAGAGATTGATTCTACATTAGACCAGTCCTCTGCTCAGGTCTGAGAGAGAGTAAACCCAGTCCTGACCTGGAATAAGAGAAACAGGAAAAAGGGAAGGTGCCATAGGAAAACACTCTAATCCTGGTTTATACCACAAACAAACATGCTAAATTATTGGCTCAGGTGCCTTCTGTAAAGCTGAAGAAAATGCCTTGGGTTAAACATCATGTTGAAAGGACTTATGCCAAATATTATTATGAATTCAGACAAATTAGAGGTCACCGTTCCATGCTGTGAGGGCTGTCCTATTTGGATTTTTCCCCTTTTCCTCCAATGTAGAGTAATAATTGATTGAAATATCAAGATGAACTGGGGATATAGCTCAGCAGCACAAGCACCTGCCTGAAAAATGCAAGGTCCTTCATTTGATTTCTGATTAAAAAAAAAAAAAAACAAGATGCCTCTACTCACTGACAAGGTAGCCACAGAAGCTGATGGGGGTTTGACATGCAAGGAACTTGTATGAGGCCAGGCCATAGGCAGAGAGAGCACTGTTGGAAGGTCTAATTTCCTCAAGAAATTATGGTACCCAACTTTTTTTCTATTTCTCCTTTTAGAGATAGGGTCTAAGTTTCCCAGACTGACTCCAATCTTTTGATTAAGGATAAAATCCATCTGTGGTTAAAAAGTTTTGGAGAAAAACCTACAAATAGCCACTTACCCTCTGAGGAATTCATAGCTCACACCTGATCTCACCTGATATTTCCCAGGAAGCAGAAATTACTTTTTCATTCATTTGACAAACACTATGAAAACCCTCTATATTAAATACTGGGAGTCCAGTAAGCACTGAGAGAAGGTCCATGTAGGTCAACATTATGGTCCAGTCAGAGCAAGGAAGCCTTAACAATCATTGTAATAGTTATGACATAATAAAGCCTCACTGAAGGGAATCAATATCTGATTCTGTTGTATAGGATATGATTAACACAAGGCCTGTATTATCCCTACGGAAGGGTCTAGGAGCTGGGATAAGCATTGGGAAGTAGTGTACATTAGGAAATCATGTAGCTAGAAAGCAGACTTGTGGGTGAGAACCATGACAGTGGACATAAAACGCATGCTTTGGTAGCAGGCCAGGGGATGTGGACACTGTTTGATAGTTGATAAAGAGCTCAACAAGGCTCGTGAGCAGTGGAATGACAAGATAAAATCTGTTATAGATTAATCTAACAACTTTGTGTGAGACATTGGGAGTGGTAGAACAGGAACTCAAGTTGAAGAAAAGTTGGGAGGCCCTGGAAGGCTCATGGTGACATTAGTGATGATAATGAATGAAAAGGGAAAGGCCAATACATTAATGAATATTATGTAGATAGAATTAGCCAGACACTGCCAGCGACTGTGATGTTACACTGAAAGTCAAAGACAGCCCCTAATTTTTCAGCTCAGGTGACCAAGACAATACTGACTCTGGTAATAAAAATTAAAAAGTCATGAGCAACACAAGCAGGGTTGGGGAGAAAAATTCCTTTGTAGTGTCTGAGCAACATTTTTCATTCAAGAACACAAGATTGAGAAGGAAAGATGGGCCAGGAAAAGTCAGGGCTGGAGATACCCTGAGCTGTCCTAGGAGAAGCAAGGGCTGTCACCTGAGGGATTATGGATGTCTTCAAGGGGAGGGGGAATTAAATGGCCAATGTTCAGCCCAGTTCCTAGCTCAGAGCAGCACCCATGTGCTTATGGAAAAGGGGGCTAAATGAATGGATGACAGAGGCAAAGACAGAAACTGAGAACCACTTGACTGCACAGAGCAGTCATCACTGAAGGAGAAAGAGAGGCAGAAAGAAAAAAGAGAAAGAGAAAACAGGAAGAAACAGATGAGAAAAGAGACCCCTGGGAGAAGCAGACAACGGAGGGCATATTTTAGCAAGGAGGGAACCATGATATTTGTGGAGCCCCTTTGGAGGCCATCAGGATGGCTGGCTTCATTGTTTTGAATTGGGCGAGTCACAAAGGATGGGACTCAGCCCTGGACATCCATGCTTATTTGTCTTTCCTGCCTTGTCATCATGGTCATAAGAATGTTGGTCAGTAAGAGCTGATGACAAAAGAGTTCTTTTTTGTCTCTTACCTTTAGCCGGTAGTTGGGAACTAGATGGTGTCCAGTGGGGTCAGATTGTGAAGAATAAATAGAATGAGATTCCAAAGCAAAAGTGCTCTGACTGTGGTAAAGTGTAGAATAGGCACACCTACCTGTCTCTGTAAAGACCACATCCCGACTTCAGGAGAGAGGGTGAACAAAGATGTGAGCTGCTGGCCATCCCATACAAGGCCGGTGAAATGGTTGTAGATGGTTTCCTTTGGAAACAGGGTAAGCAGAGAATAGGGCCTGAGGGTGCTCAAAACTTGTTTCATAGGTTTTGCAAAACTTGCTTTTTATAATTTTCACTTTTCCTGTCCAGTATATTCTCTGAGGAGTTATCTCATAGCCTCTGGACAGAAAAGTGGAGGGCTTCAGAAACAGGAGGGGAATTAAAGGTGAAGCAGAGGGAAAGAGGGAGGGGGAACATAGCTGCCTGGAACTCTCTACAGTGAAGGTTCCAAATAGGATGGGGCAATAGGGCAGAGGTGCGGCATCTGGGCCCAGAGCGAGCCAAGAATAATCACAGCAGGGAGGGGGGAGGAAGGAAAAACTACTACTCCCACTCACACTCGCTTCCAGCATGGCCTCCCAGAGAAGCAGCTGTGACCTTTGCCAGGTACCACATCCTTTTATTGGCTTCTTCTTGGCTCCCTAGAATAAGACTGCATGAGAATCTTGACTCTGAAGAAGAAATAAAGGTTGGGTCAGTAGTGTCATCTCACCAAGAAGTATTGGTATTGAGTGGTTGGCACAGGCCATGGGCTCTATCCCCTCAGAAACCAGGCAGTTCTTTCTTCCATGGTCATAGAGGTACTGTGTTCAACTGACTGGAAAAGTGACAGCTCATAGACTTACAAGGAGCTCACCAGCTCTCCCATAGGAGAGGGAGCGGGGGCTCTGTCCTTGAAGAGGTTTAGTGAGCTTTCATATACCACTCCTGACTACAGGCTAGCTCACATGAGCCAGGAGCCTGCAGGCTGATGCATCTGGCCTTGTGAAGTAAAGGAGCAGTTTCTTGCCCAGGGTATGCTACAGAAGGCCTATTCATGGCTGCTTGTCAGCATACTTGATGCAAGCTGTGCGCATGTCCTATAGAAAGGCCATGAGCTAGGGTTCCAGCTACTGAGGTTATTAGCACTTACTATAATGGTGACAAGCAAGAGGGCACCCCATGGAGAGTCAGGTTGGTATGGCCATGTGTGACTGAGCATACCTGCCTTGTACACACTGGGCTTGTGCACCAGCTCTCCCTCTCCCACTGCCTTTGTAGTGTCATCTTCCCTGGTTGGCACCCACACCACCCTACTTAGAAAGTAGAGTCAAATGCTAACTGCAGAGAGCCAACATGCCCGTACCCATATCACAGCGACCCTGGCAGAGCAACCAGGGCATGTGTAGCACAGCATATTACATCTTAAAGAAGAAAACATGTGGATGGTGACAGTTCTCCTGTTCTTTTCTAGTGTTGAGGATAGCTGTGGGCTTTCCACACCCTGCTGCCATGGTTAGGGGAATGAGGTCACTGTCATGGCCATAGTGGTCACAGTTGCCTCACCACTGGATGCATGTGGCAGGGATCCATGGTAGGAGGAAACAAAGAAAAGGTGCTTTCCTCATCCACTGATGGGCCTCTGGGAGGACCCTGTGGAGTGGCAGAAGAGATGGACCTGGAGGGATGTGTTGGCCAGGCAGCTGAAGGAAGATGGACCAGAGGATGGTCCTGCCGTCTTCCTCAAACTCTTGACCCCTTCCAAGGCCCTCCCTCACCCCTCAGGAGTCTTTGCTACAGGTCTGCCACCACTCTGCCTGCCAACTGGACTTCTTTGGCTTGGTTGGGTTGCTAGGTATCTGCCTTTCCCCACTCTCAGCTGGCTGAGGGGCTTGAATTGCTCTCCTTGTACAGCTCCCTACCCAGAGGGCTAGGCTGCCTACAGAACAGAAAGACCTCACAGGGTTCTGCAGCTTAGGTGGTAATAGAAACAAAAGATGTTCACCAAGAAAGAGCTGAAGCCTTCGCTGGCCACATAGCTGCAGTTTCCCTTCCTGTGGCCTTCAGGAAAGACACGTTCACTGTGCCCTTGAGGTCTGGGGTTGCTGGAGCTTGGAGGGACATCATCCCCACTTCCACCAGTGTAGAATGCTTTTAGAGCACAGCTGAATCCATTCAGCCCAGGATTAAGGCCCCATAGGCTTCTGGTCAAAATGACACAGCTGGGGAGTGGTAAAAGACCACTAGCTGCAAGGGCTGGTTTGTATGGCACATAGTCACTCAGTGGATTTGTCAGTGTGAGTGTGGTGTCACTTAAAATACAGACTTTAATTCCACAGGAACTTTCCTAGCTTTATAGTGTTGGCAGTAAGGATTTAGCTCCTGACCAAGAAAATAAGAAAAGAAGCAGACAGGGAAAGTTACCAATGAACTAACAGACTCCACCGACCCTACTGTATCTAAATACCTTTGTCCGCCTCATCTCTTCCTTGACCTTAGGGATATCCCTGACTCCTATCTGTCCATGCTCTCTTTATGTGCTGTCCCTGGTCTTGACAGGTCCCACTATCCTAAGATTCTGGCAGGAACCTCTTCACAAGAGCCTCGTGCCAATGACATTTTCATTCCTCTACCTCAACCATACCCACAAGACATGTTAGGAACTTGATGGCCTTATGTTTCTCAAAAGGATGGGCTCCAAATGAGTAATGATCTCTGTCCTAAAGCAGCAATGAAGGGACCCTCATGAGGCCCTGGAGGGAGGTGGCCCAGGGAGCCCATGCCAAGCCCTGTTAGCCCAGGGAAGCCATACAGAAAGATTCTTTCTGAAGGGAAGAGATTAGCTGAGCTTCCCCAAAGAAGACAAGTAAAGAGAATGCAGAAATATTTCCTTTAAAGGGGCGCAAGAGCAGATGGAAAGAGGGTTTATATTAATGAAATCTCCGGATATTAAGGATGAAATGAATGCCAAGGAAGGTTATTATCATTTCATTAGAACACAAAGGAAGAAACAAACACGTTATTATGTGAAACCAAGAAGTTATGAACAAGGGAATCCAGCAGGGAAGTTATTAGCTGGGTTAATTAAAACAGAACAAGCTGGTTGAGTAATTCCGTCTGTAGAACACAACAAGGAAAGCATAATTCATTGCCCTTAAGAAAAATACTCAAGGTTTTTTCTTTTTCTCATTTACCAGAAATTCTGCACTTTTGATATTGTCCCACAAACCAAAAATATTTATTCTTGTCAAAACCTAATTGATTTAGTTAACACCAAGATGTTTTGTTAAACAGAGTTCAATTTTGATCAGAAGAGATGGAAATCCACAGGAGGCTGGAGCCCAGACAGACAGCAGCTCCTCTGCTGAGGATCAGGAACCTCTTGAAGGTCCCATCAGAACCCAGCCTGCAGGGTTACAAGAGATGGGGACAGAGGGTGGAATGAAGCCCCACTCATCCCTCCTGGAGATCCTGGGGAAGGCTGGGCCAGGCTGGCTCCACTTGCTGCTTTCTCTGCTCTGCCTCCTCGTGCCATCCCAAAGCTGGCAACTCTGGCTCAATGCATGCTCCTTTGAGGCATCAGAGCCAGTTCTTTGAGCTAGCACTGTTGCCAGCCACCACAAACAGCAAGTGACAACATGTCTGCTGTGACAGCACCAAGCCACCTGGTCTTAGGGCCCTGGATCTACTCATATATCTAAGTTACTGCTTCCTTCAGGGGGCCAGGAAGTCCCCAGCATAAAGGTCCCAGCAGGCCAAATGGATCCCATCAGCCCTCAGGATTTTGCTGGTCCCCCGTTTATCAGGCCTTATGAATTACAGCTGGGGCCTGGGTTTGGCTGAGTCCTGGGAGGACGTTTGCCAATGCAACTTCTCAAGTTAAGGGTATCAGAGAGCCAGAGTCCCCCAGTTCTTTGACATTAGAGCTCAGGTTTAAGACCTGGAAGCTGGAAGGGGCTTTGCTGAGGGAATAGTCCATGCACACATTTCATGGGCAAGGAAGAACCAGGGCCCAAGGATGATAGAGAGAAAGAGTCTGAGACCTCACTGAGACCACAGAGCTGTCAGTGACCAAGCAGGGCAGAAACCAAGCCTTGGGCTCAGCACACTCATGTCCTCCGTTTCAGGGCTGTCTGCCACAGACATTCCTCGGAGATCCTGGAGAACAGCAGATACATTTAATCAGAGTTAGAGCATATGACACAAACAGTGCTTCCTAATTGTCAACTGCTTTTTTTTTAATTAAAAATACTTTACTTTTAGAACAGTTTTAGGTTCATAGCAAAAAAGAATATTAATAAGTTCCTATATACTCTATATCCCACACATGTCCAACATCCTGAACTACTGGCATCCCCCACCACAGTGGTACATTTGTTGTGACAGTTAATGAACCTACACAGACACATCATGATCACTGAATATCACATAATTGGAAACATATGTTATGGAGCCTTTTCAGAGTAGCTTCTTTTGCTTCATAATACACATTTAAATGTCTTTTCATAGCTTTATAGCTCATCACCTTTTTAGTGCTGATTATATTCCAATGTGTGGATGACCCAGATATCCACTTACCAACTGAAGGTCAACTTGGTAACTTCCAAAATTTTTGATGATGTATAAAGCTGTTATAACCATCCATGTGCAGGTTTTTGTACGGATATGTCTTCAATTTATTTAAATAAGTAATGAGAGACAGAATGCTATTGTTGGATATATAATGAGTTTATGTTTAATTTTATTATAAGCTGTCAAAACTATTTTATAAAGCAACTCTGCCACTTTCATTCCTACCAGTAATGAATAAGAGTTCCTATTGTCCCACATCCTTATCAGCATTTGGTTTGTCAGTATGTTGGATATTGGTCATTCATTGGTCAATAATAATATCTTAAATAAAAAATAATAATAATGTCTTATTGTTGATGTAATTTGCAATTCCCTAATGACATATAATATGGAGAATCTTTTCATATGCTTCTTTTCCATTTGCATATGTGTCTTCTTTGGTAAGATGTCTATTCAGGTCTTCTATCCATTTCAAGTGGGGTTTTTTTTCTTATTATTGATTTTTTAGTTCTTTGTATTCTTTATCAGATGTCTTTCAAATATTTTTTTCCTAGTCTAAGATTTGTCTTCTTAGTCTCTCTCTCGTTCTCTCTCTCTTTCTCTTCCATCTCTCTCTGTCTCTCTTTGTCTTCTTAGTCTCTTAATATTATCTTTTGCAGAGCAAACTTTTTTGACCTCAATGAAGACCAGTTTATTATTTCTTTCATAGATCATGCTTGTGGTTTTATATTGATAAAGGCATTCCCAAGGGCTGATGAGATAGCTCAGCAGGCAAAAGCACCTGCTAAGGCAAGCTCAGAGACTGCACCACATGCCACACCAATCCCAACCCCAGCTTGGGCTGAGCTGGCCAGAGCCTGGGCATAATGGTGCATGCCTATAATCCCAGCACTGGGGAGGCAGAAAGCAGGAGGATCACCACTAGTCCAAGCTGTATAGTGAGACCCTGCAACAACCAACTACCTTAAAGAGAAAGAAAGAAAGAAGAAAGAAGAGAGAGAAAGAGAGAGAGAGAGAGAGAGAGAGAGAGAGAGAGGTTTCCAAGCCTAATGCCATCTAGATTTTGTACTGTGTTACCTATCATCTAGTACTTTTATAGTTGTGAATTTTACATTTAGGTCTATGACCCATTTTGAGTTTATTTTTGTGAGGGTTATAAAATTCTATGTGTAGATTCAAATTTTCTGCCCAGTGGATATTGATTTGTTCCAGCACTATTTGTTGAAAAGATTATCTTTGCTCCATTGTACTGCTTTTGCCCCTTGACTATATTTACGTGGGTCTATTTCTGGGCTCTCTGTTCTGTTCCATTGACCTAATAGTTCATTTCCCCCCCCCCAAATTACCATCCTGTCTTGATTACTATACCTTTATAGTAAGTGTTAAAGTCAGGTAGTGTCTAACTTTGGTTTTTCTCTTTCAGTGTTGAATTGGTTATTCTGAATCTTTTGCCCCTCCATATAAATTTTAGTATCCACAAAACAATTTTTATATCCACAAAATAACTTCATGAGATTTTTATTGTGATTGCATTGAATCTATAAGTCAAGCTAGAACTGACATATTGATAATGTTGAATCTTTCCTTGAGCAGGGAACATCTCTCCATTTATATAGTTCTTTAATGTATTAATCAGAGCTTTATAGTTTCTGTAATCTAGATATTATATATTCTTTGTTAGATTTATACCTAAATATTTCATTTTAGGGGTGCTAATGTAAATTATGGTGTGTTTGTAATTTCATTTGTTAATTGTTAGTATATAGGAAAGCAACTGGCACTTCACATGTTAACNATATGTCACACAACCTTGCTGTAATCACTCTGTCACTTGCTTTTATACCTCCTCAGAAGACAGTAGTCAAACTTAATTTAGTCACCATACTTGCTGGCCCCTCTGAGCTCTGCTGTACACCGCTACCTCTGTCTGGAATTCCCCACCACCACCTTCATTCTACAACACCCCTCTTCAAACTTGATTAATCTTCAAGAACTGGGAAGTCTTCTCTAACTCTATGAGTCTCCATTAACTCACTACCCTCTGCTTCTTTCCTTATTCAGAAGATGTAAGCTCTGCTCTCAAGAAATTTGTGGTTTATTTAAGAGATGAACTACAAAAATGATATCAACTAATAAACAGTTCTTTTTAAGGAACTTTATCTGTATTAACTCATTTAATCTCTACAGATATGGAGATTAATGAGAATTGTCACCCAAAACCCTCAGTAACTCCCCTCCACCTACAAACTAGAATCCAGATACACCTGAAAACTTACACATCAGGACTTAAATCTATTTTTCCAAACTAAGCTAGTTTACTCCTGTGCCTCACTATAGTCTATACATTCCTACATCTGAACACTTGCACATTCCCTGTTTGGAACATTCCCTGTCATCTCATTCCTCCCTCACTCCACCATCCTCCACACTTCTATAGAGCTTGTTTTCTAGGCTGTTTTCTTATCATGAATCTAAACAAGTTTGAGAAGAAAACTTACAGAATGCCAAATAAGTAAATCCTTAGTGTCCTCTACAGCCTCTGGCCATCTCATGTAGTCACTACCTTGTTCAGTTGCTTTATTTTATTTATATTCTTTATACACTGACATAGCCAGCATGCTTTGTCATTGAAGTGGTTATCTGGTATTGCACAGCATGTACACTCATTTTTTTTCTCTTTAGAGCCTTGTATTGGTATTCTAATTCAATTCGGGTTTTGCCAAATCATTATGTGTCAAGTATATATGAAAGACTACATTTCTTCCCTGTTAGTGAACTTCTCAAGGCAGGGAGTGTCTTCAACAGAGCTGTCTCCTCCGCCATCTTTACTTTGCCTTATTAGTGTTTACAGAGCCCTGCTCTGTTAAACCAAACTATCACAAAGCCAAGCCTTCAGTCCTGGAACTCATCCCCTACCTCTACCCTAATACAAAGGAAATACATAAAAGGCTAAGATCCTGGAAGAGAGAGGATTCGGTCACCTCCAAAAGCTTGATCAGTCTAACATTGCAAATCTAATTTTCTTGCTTCCCTCTTCTCTCCAGAGCATCATTTAACCTTAGGGATTTGGGGAAGCTTAAAGATCAAAGCAAAACTTGTATGTGAAAATTCTGAGAGAGAATCAGAAAGCTGTTGTTTGCTTTACAGAACAGTTGAAGAAGGGTTTCCTCCAAGTAACACAGTTCCATCAGTCACAGTAGAATTCAGAGGCCAACTGTTCATAAGAGTGACTTGTGTGACAGGTACCCCCGGGCCCCTCCACTGACCACCTCACACCTTTTTCCAGCTTTCACTCACCTAGTTGTATCTTCAGTGTTTGCTACCAATAGACCCCACACTATTCTCAGAAAATTCTCCTAGCTTCCTCCCCTCCATTCCACTGTTTTGCTCCTTTTTGGCCTCTAAATATGGGCGTCTCCCTGTGCGTTTCTGCTTCAGCTTTTCTCTGCCTATACTTTACCACCGGCAGTCTTGCCTGTCCAGATGACTCTAACGATGCCCTCAGCACTAGCTCCTCAAATCTTGTCTTCAACCCTGACTTCCTGCATTACATTTTCAAATATCTACTAGACATGTCCCGCTGGTGACCCAAATCCTGTCATTCCAAAGACCTTGCCCAGGCCTTTCTCTTTGCCCAACTTCTGTCAATGTCTGTGTCCTGATATTCAGGGGGCTTCCTGGGCTACTTACTTACCTCACCTTGGCTGCTCCATTTCCTCCTCTGTCACTTGAAGATGGTAGTGGACTCTCTCTCACTGAAACACCAAATGGGACAAGACCTGTAAAATATTTTTAAGCTTCAAAAGGGTATGCAATGATATGGTCCTTACAATGTCATCTTTGGTTTTTTATAGGTCACCACATCCACTCCATCATCTTTCCTTAGCATTTCCTTCATTCCTCTTTCATCTATCCTTTTATCTCAATTCCTGTTACAACACCAGAGTTTAAACCTTCAACCCATTGCCTCCCCAAGTTCTGTATCCTCTAACTCAATGGCTCCTCAACTGCAGGCCATATTATAATTATGGGAGAAACTTATTTTTTAATGCAATTGTAAACTATCTGAGGTGACACACATCTATAGTACCAGCACCCTGGGAGCTGAGACAGAAAGATTGCAAGTTTGAGCCCATTCTGGGCTATTTAGTGAGACACTGTCTAAAAATAAAGACTATAGTTCAGTGCACAGGCCCTGGGTTCAATCTCTAGTACCACAAAAATAATTTAAAATGCAATTGTAATCTCTTAACAGTAGCGCTGGGACAACTGAATATCCAAATGCAAAAGCACATTTTATATAGTATATAAAAATTATCTCAACACAAATTAGCCAGGCATGGTGCTACATACCTGTAACTCAAGCACTTAGAGTTGAAGCAAAAGATCCCTATGAGTTCAAGGCCAGCCAGGGCTACAAAAATGAGTTCAAGGCCAGCCTGCACTACATAACAAGACCCTGTCTCAATAAATAAATAAATAAATAAATAA
>NDGN011446476.1:0-17504 GCA_002564285.1 Tympanoctomys barrerae
AAAAAAAAACAAAACAAAACAAGGAGGGTGGTAGAAAGCACAGCTAGAGCAGGGAACAATGTCTGGAGTCCAGCAGTTTCAGAGATGACTTTTGAGGTCTGCACAGTCCTGTTGATAGCCCACTACGACTACTGGACTATACTGGATTATTTTGCTGAATTCACGCTCCTTACAATATTTAAATGGCAATTGAATATCCATCCCTGACAAAACTAAACAAAAAAAGGGGATTAAAATGAAGGAACATTTTGTATCTGTATATACAAAATATTTAGGATAGATATACACCTACTTTATCTTAATTCAATGAGAAGAAAGATTTGTACTAATAGTATTTGTACAGGATATCATGTCTGCATCTTATACTATGTATAACTACTATGAAGACAACAATATGAAATGTATTAGTTATTGTAACTCTCCTACTGTTTTGAAACTGTCTCATTACTATTTCTCAATAAAATAAACAATTGCATGCTAAAAAAAAGAATTAGATTCAGAGTGTCCAGCGATCCACACATTCAACTCCTATAGCCAAGAGAGAAGACTGGAAACTGCCATAACTGGCAGTAGACCTTGGCATTGTCCACATGTCCCTGGTTTTAGGCACATGCAGAATGGAAGAGTTATCATGCTAGGAAGGCTTCCACTACAATTTAGGAAGCCCTAGGAGTCTAGGCAGTGGGACCCTGAGAGAGCAGTGTCTTTGCATCTGGAAACTGGTTTACAGAAATATGTCTAGTTGCCAAGTTGACAAAGGGTGGACTGTAATGGTTGATACACTGTGTCAACTTGAGAAGTTCAAAAGCTTAACTAAGTAACCCAGCAGTTGTATATCCGAGGGTATAGAGGATGTACTATCTATGGTTGTTCATTGTGTCACCTTGAGAAGTTCAGACATTTAAGTGATCTAGCAAGGATCCAGGGTCACTTCATAAGCATCCTGGGCCTGTGCAAGAGGAGGGCACAGAGCTGGTGAGAGTGCTATACCATTGGAGGGTGGGCGGCCTGCATATAGAATAAGGGAGGAAGAGACTTATCCCCTTCCCTCTTTCCATTTGGTGCTTTTGCCATCTTCTGCTGCCATGAACTGCTGCCTGTATACCATGCCAGCCTGTCTTGTAGCCAGCTGATTATAGAATGAAACCTGAACTGTGAGCTAAATAAGTGTTTCCTTCCTTAATTTTGGGTGTTGGGTATTTTGACCCAGCAACAAAATTACCAAGGCATGGCACCTTGTGATGAATTAGTGGGTATTTGGGTTGCAGTTTGAGCACTTGTCCTTGAAACATTCACCATCATTTCTGGAGACCAATTCTTTCCCCCTTCTGTGATTCCTGGATATGACCATTATCAAAAAGAATACAATGGGGCTTAGGGGTGTAGCCTAGCAGGCACGAGACCTTGAATTAAATCCTCACCATGAGGAGTAGGGGCAGTAATGGCCCCAAAAGCCTCAGATGTACAAAGCTAGGGATAAAAAGTACTGCATGCTATATGCTTGAACATTCTCACATTATAGCCCCTCTCCCATCTCAGCAGACAGCTGCTCTGAATGAGCTGTGTCCTACAGGTGAAGGGCCCAAGAAGGTGACACCAGGTAACTTGCCCAAGATGGCGCAGCTAAAGAAGAAAGAAGATTTGATCCTCCATACCATCCTGCTCCCTGGCTCCATCAAACTGCCCCTGAAGAAAATGAATAGCACATGTTCCCCAGTAGCCCAGACGTATGGCTTTACAATGATTCTGAAATGTCTAACCTGCCCATCTATTTCTGTGTGTTGGCTCTGTCAAAGTGCTGAAAGATACAGCCAAACAATTCATTTGTTTTACATTAAGATGCATCTCATGGTCATTATAGTAAGCAGTTTCATGCTGACTTAGACAACTGAGCTTCCCAACTGCAGGAGGGCTCACAAGTGACATCTCTGTTTACCAGGGCAGATTTCTGCAACTGTCTTCTGCTTCAACTAGTTCACAGGACTCAGAGTAGCGGGCCCTAGGCTGCACGCTGCAGCCATTCTTAGTTACATTCCCAACGTGTGGATCTAAATGCAGCAGCATTTCTTTGTATAGAATTAGCATGAGAGCTAAAAGCTCTCATGTGAGAATGTGTGACTGCTGAAAAAAATCCTCTTCAATACTATCAAAAGTTTTCATGCACTCTCATTAGTTTCAATATCCTAAATCACTTTTCCTTTGTAGAATGCATAATCTCTACACTTAATAGTTTTACATGACTCAAAGAGGTCATCTATAAACATGCTTAAAATAACATTAGCTATAAGTACAAACAGAAAAAAGCTCTAGAAATAGCACCATGTTCAGTAACAGAACTGGTAAAGTACTTGTGCTCAACGCTGTCTTACAAGACATTGAATCAAGGAAAAACAAAGTGCTCCTGTCCATGAGTAGCAATTAAAAAATGGCCCTGAACTTCCTCTGCAAATGTTAAGTGTGGATAATGAGAGGAGGGTAGCACTGCTAAACCAGCACTGCTGGGCACAGTTGAACCTGTGTGTAAATTTTACTGCTCGTGCTACATTTCCACTTGTGATTGTTATAACGTTAACTAGGCAACAAGCGGTGCTGGTACACAACGAGGAAGATGGCAGAGATGACAATGATGAAGAGCTGATGAGCCCAGATGTTCACAGATCAAAACTCACAGTCAGGTGCCTCTTGTTCTTTGCACGGGGCAGGGGGGCAGCCCTGGCCCTCACCTACCTTGCTGGATGAGTGCTTCCGCTGCAAGCTCCGCGCTGCCCACATTGGCATATTCCTCGCTGGGGTGTTTCCGGTTGTAGTGCCTCTTCAGGGAGCCAGAGATGTTGCAGGAGTAATGGCAGTGAGCGCAGCGGAAAGGCTGTGGGGACAGGGCGGGGAGAGGTGAGCCCCAGGTATGGGCTGCAGTCTCCCAATTGCCTTCCCCAACTCCACGCTGCCCCTGCTGAGTACCTGCCAGCTGAAAGACCACAAGGAGCAGCCTGTCACTTGTAAGATGCCCTGAGAAAATGCGCGCCGCTGGGATGCTGAAGCCTGCCCAAGCCATGATCCACCAAGCAACCAGAAAATGTGTCCCCAGGGAGGGGCTGCTCTTTGCTGAGTGAGTTTCCTGTGGTTATTTTGTTCTTTTTTCTTTTTGGTCCACCCCAAATTGTTTAAGAAAAAGACATCAAAAAAACACAATATATGAGAGGAATATAATGTGGCTGAATTAGAAGAGTTGCATCCAAGAGACTCAGAGATCATCTAAAAACATAGGCAATTGGAAGAAGGGGAGGGACATACACTGATGCAAAGTCGATTGGAAAAACCAGACTTGCAGATCAAACAATACATATGCACAGGAGTTTAAAAGCAGTGATACAATCCAACAGGATGGCCTTGCAGGGCCTCAGCCCATGCCCCACACAGGACTTGCGCTCTGAGATAGCCGGTGTGATCCCAGCAGCACAGCAGAGCCCAGCCACACAGCACAGACCTGGGGACTGTGGGTGTGCTGCCTCACCGTTGTCCCTCGCCACACAGAAGACTCAGCAGCCTGGCAGTACTTTTTGCTGCACACATCAGGGGCATGTAACCAGGGAACTGCTCTCTCCCTCCATCCTCCTGTCCACTCTCAGACTCTGAGAGGAGCAACACAACTACAGCCTGTGTTCAGTGTCTTCGATATTGAACCCAGAGCACATCCCGAGCCTTCACTGGGGGCCTGCAGTGTTTCCCTCCCAAACAGAGACATTGTTTGGTGCCCAGAGCTAACACTGGTCCAGCTGGAATTCATAGTCAGCACCCTGCGCTTACGGCAAGTTCTCCGTAACTGCTCCAATCCTTCCCTTCCAGAGTCTCTGTCTGACATCTAACATCAGTTCCCTGGGAACCAGCTTTTACACAGGATGTTCTAAGAACCTTATTACGTGGGGGAGAGTCTCCAACTGCATTGTAGCCAGAGCCCCAGATCCAACCCCCTGCCTACCACCACAGGACAGCCTTCTGCCTGGACGAGCAGCAAGGCTCCACGGCTGCCTCTCCTGCCCCATACGCGGGCTACCTGTGAGACGCCACTCATGGCTCTGTGCCATCACTGGGCTTGCAGGAACTGCCCACATTAGTCTTGGGAGATCTGTTTCTCCTCTGAGCATCCAGAGGACTGAGAAGCAGGCTTGAGAGCCCACAGGAGCCTCCACATGATATCAAGAGCCTGTGTCACCAACACTGGAATGTACATCAGGTAGTGAGCGGCAGTCCCTTACCAAAAGGAATCTATAACAGGAAATATGGACCTCACCTTCCCTGGCTCAGTCCCCAGCTAGAACAACTGCCACAAGGAACTATGGAGAGAGGTCCCCTTGAAATGAGGGATCTCCATAGAGTCTAGCTGGCTATAAAGAGGGGCAAAAAGGAATATGACTTGTTATTAATATTAAGGACTATTGACTGTACTCCTCTGGAAATACATAGGAATATCTCTCTCCTCTCTCCCCTCCCATCTCCTGCCCTGCCCTGTCCCACCCTGCCCCCTCCCTCCCACCATCCCCCTCCCTCCCTCTCTCTCTTCCCCTCCATTATTGATAGTTTTTCTTTGCCCCACTATTTTTTCTTTTGGCTGAGGTTGTAGTTTTACCATCACTTTTCCTGTTCCTTTAAGATTACTTTGGTTTTTGTTTGACTAGGCCCTCTTTTTATCCTCTCTCCCCCTTCTTGTCACTCTGTCTCAATTACACTTCTCTCTTTGCTGGGACAAATATGCAACACTCAAAATGAGGGAGGGAAAGGTTTCTTTAGCTCACAGTTACTGGAGGTTTCAGTCCACACTCAGCTGGCTCCACGGCAAAGTGACACATGGCAGAGGGCAACCTTTCAAAGCAGCAAAAGGTAGGAGTAGCAGCAGCCCAAGCAGCTAGCTTCTCTTCCCCCCTTACACTGTAATGTAAATGACCTGCCCCAGGGCAGGTGTAGCATTCACACCCACAGTAATCAATCACAAACTCCAGAGGCTGCCCCATGACTGCGTGAGGCTTTGGGGTGACACCTACACACAAACCATAACACACTCTTTCTCTCTTTCAACTAGTTTCCTCAGTATTTTTTATTATTTTCTTTTCTTCTAATTTAATCTCCACTCCCCATTAATCATCCTTTCCTCAGTAGTCGTCTGTTAGTGTTATCTAATTCCACTGATGTCCCTGTGTTCTTAACAGCACCTCCTCCATCAATCCTCTACATAGCTATCATTTTAGACACCTGCCTGCATTACTTTATTTTTCAGAATATATTTCTTTTCTCTTTTTTCTTCATACTATCACACTCATACTGCCTACCCTTGTACAGAAGTTTAACTATACCTTACTATGTCTGAATGATGCTTTAAGGTAAAAGCGGGTAAATTTTTTCTATTGGGAAAATATTTACTGTATATAATTTTCTGATTTGTCTTAGATCTTGCTATATAACCATAAACCTTGTACCTAGGGTTAAAGGTGACCAAGTATCAGTTATTACAGCTTGTCATTTTCCAGTTTGTGTTTGATACTACAGTTATTACTCAATGTGCTAAGTTAGCCAAGGTGACAGAGCTGCTATGAGCAACTAATCCTCTCTATGAACCAAGACCAAGACTTTCTGGAGGCATATAACACTAGAGCCTAGTACCAAAGGTGCTAGGCAGAACAGCCTGCAACCTCTCATCCCTAATAAAAGAAAAAGGCAGGATCCTGGGACAGACTCAAAGGTCAAAAGCCTAGAAGACATCTGAGAAATACTCATTACCTAAAGAGGTCTTGATATTAGCAATAAAACTACCCACCATAAGTAACATGTAAGTCTTAATGTGGAAAACAAATAAACAGAAACAAAAAAGAAAATGTGAAAACACAGGAGCAAGATGCAATGAAAAACTCAATTTCCCCCAAAGAGCCCCAGAAGGCAATGAGATGGAAGAATTCAAAAGCTACACAGCTAAACATAAGACTGTAGGAATGGCATGGAGAAGTTATGGAGAGAGGTCCCCTACATAGATGAATATGTCCACAGACAAAGACAGAAAGAGAAGTAATTAGACAAAGAGATGATGACCATGATGAAGGACATGGTCAGTGAGTAGATACAGATAAACAATAGACCAGCTTAGGGAATCCATGAATGCTCAACATAGGAAAGAACTGCATGCCATGAAGCAACGCAAGCATATACTTGGGTAGAGCAAACCAACAGGAAGATCGAACACCAGATCTAGAGGACAGGGCTGTGGTTAGTCATCACCAAATGAAACACTTCTTACAAGCCACAAAAAGAACCACTCCAACAGCTGCTAGATAATGCAAAGGAGAGTCATCTAAGATAAATTAGAATAATTGAAAAATCAGAAGATAACACAAAGAACATAAAAACCCTGTTTACAGAAGTAACAGGAAAAAACTTCCCAAGCATAGGAAAGAATCTGACATACAGATAAGTGAGGGATTTAGAGCCCCAAATAGCAATCAATGATTAGAAAAGAAAAGAAAAACACCAAGGCATATAATAGTCAAGATTTCAGAAATCAAGCACAACAATACAGTATTAAAAGGTGTTAAGGAATCACCTATAAAGGCCAACACATCACAATCATAGCAGACGTCTCTAGCAAACCCTCAAGTCAAGGGCAGCTTGGAGTGAAGTACAGGATAACTTGGTTCATGAACTCAGTTCTCTTCACAGTGATGGCTGCAAAGTGAACTGGACAAGAACATGTGCAGCACATTCATAAATAGCAGCACACTGTTGGATCATTAAAAAAAAAAATCACAAATCGATCTTACATACCAAAGCTAGTTTCTTTTATTCTTTCTTTTTTTTTTTCTTTTTCTTTTTTGGCAGAACAAGGGATTGAACTCAGATCCTTGCCTTTGCCAGGGAAGCGCTTATTCTACTGAGCCATCTCCCCGTCCCCAAAGCTAGTTTCTGTGGCTGGATAACTCTTATTCATCAGGCACTGAACTGCTCCCTTTTCAGAAACACAGATAACAATTAAAGTTTTTCATGATATCTTTATTTTTGACTGCTGTGACTTGCTGAATCAAAGTAGCTGAATTTGAAATACAAACAATGTCATTTCCTGCAAGGAGTAACTTGTCTTTCTTCACTTGAGATACTGAGCAAGTAACATTTTCACTCAAATGAAACTGGTGGGCATATTTCTCACCTAAGAAATTCCACATTTTAACAAGAGAATCATTGTCCTGAAAAGCAATGTTCATGGGGAAGTACGCATACACAGACCTCATCATGCACGAGAAGCCCACCACCACACCCGTGGTCCTGTTCTGTACCTGACTACTGACCATGTGAACAGTAGCCAGCCCCTTTCTGTTTTCCAACCACTTGTCAGCCTGGAGCCCTGCTTTTTCTTTCTGATGAGACTGAGCTCTACACTGATGTGGTTAAAGTCCCCACAACAGGGCTCCTGTGGAGCTTCTCACAATAACTGTGTGGCCCTTCTGAGTGACATTTTCTGGAATGTCAACAGTCTCATTGCTGAAAAATGATTTTCGTTCTTGCAGGAGATACATCAAGAGCTGGATCTTGTTTCTAGATCCATTCTGTTAATCTGTTCCTTTTGATTGTTGAACTGAGACCATGCAAATTGATGGCTGAAACTGATAGGTATTGACTTTTCCTTCTCATTATACTATTTTTCTGTTGGTTTCTTACATTTAAACCAAAAAGAAATTCACAGACTGAAAGTCAAAGAATAGAAAACCATACTCCATGCAACAGGAAACTGAGAGAAAAGTAGGAGTCATAAGTCAACTTGCTGACAAAGTGGATTTCAAGCCAAAACTTATCAGAAGAGACAAAAAAGGTCACTATTTGCTTGTTAAGGAAACAATCCAAGAGAAAGAGATAACAATCATAAATATATATGCATCAAGTACTGACACATTCAACTATAAAAAACACTAATGAATATGAAAATCAGATAAATACTAATACAACTGAAATAAGGAAGCTTAATACAATACTGTCACAAATACACAGATCAACTAGACAAAAAATTAACAAAGACATATCAGAACTCAAATCTTTGAACAAATAGACTGAGAAGAAATATACAGTGTTTCATACATACAACAGAATAAAAGTTTTTTTCAGCAGCACATGGAACTTTCTCCAAAACAGACCATAAACTAGCTCATAATACATGCTTACTTAAATGCAAAGGAGCTGAAGTTATCCAGTGCATATTACTATATCAGATAATAGTGCAATGAAATTGGAAATGAATGACAAAAGAAGTCACAAAACCTATATAATAAATACAGATCCAATAATATCCTCTTGAACAATAAATGGGTCATAGATAATATGTAAGAAGGAATTAGATAGTTGCTATAACTAAATGATAATTTTAATACAACTGGAACTTCTGAAATGCAATAAAAGTAATCATATAAGGGAAGTTTACAGCAGAGAAATCCCACAGAAAAATTGAGTAAGCTCCAAATAATAACCTAATGCTGAACTTTAAACCTCTAGAAAAAAGGAGAACAAGTTATTCTAAAAGCTCATAAAAGGAAATTTAAAGATAAGACAATAAATTAATGAAATTAAGACTAAGAAAACAACACAAAGAAACGATGAATCAAAGAGCTGATTCATTTAAAGATTAAATGGACAAACCTGTACCCATCTTATTAAAATAAAGAAAGAGAAGACCCAAATCCACACAACAGAATGAGGAGGGGGAAATCACATTGGTCCCTGCAGAAATCCAGGCGATCACTGATACCTATTCTGAAAAACCTGGTTTCAAACAAGATGGAAAATTCAGAAGAAATGGTTAGATTCTTAGATAGGAATGAATTCTGAAAGCTGAACCAAGAAGATATAAAAATTATAAACAAACAATTCAGTAGTCAATGAAATTGAAGCTTTAGTTAAAAAACTACCAACAAAGAAAAGGCTGGGTCTGAAGGGATTCACTGCTGAGTTCCACAAAGACTTCAGAGAAGAGCTATTGCCACTACTCCTCAAACTTTTTAATGAAATCAAAAGAATTGCAATACTCCCAATGTCATCCTTAGAAACAAGTATTAATATTTTACCAAAACCAGAGAAGAACTCAATAAAAAAAGAGAGAGAGAGAGAGAACAGAAGATTAAACTTTTTAACTAACAAAGATGTAAAAAAATCCTCAATAAGATACTGGCAAACAATGCAGCAAATCATTAAAAAGATTATACATCATGACCAAGTAGGATTCATACCAGTCATACAGGGGTGATTCAACCTATGAAAATCAGTAAATGTAACACAGCACATTATCAGAACCAAGGATAAAAAAAAAATGACCATTTCAATAGATGCAGAAAAAACATGTGACAAATACCAGCACCCACTCATGATAAAAAAAAAGAAAATTAAGTCTTTATTTCAATCTGATAAAAGCCTTCTATGACAAACCAACAACCAATATCATGCTAAACGGTCAAAACTTGAAAGTGTTTACTCAAAAATGAAGGACAAGTAAAGGATGACCACTATCACTCTTGGTTTATATAGTTCTTGCAACATTATCCAGAGAAATTAGACAAGAGAAATAAAAAAGAATGTGGATAGAAAACGAAGAGTCAAATTACCATTATTTGCAGATGACTTGATACTCTACATAGAATACCCACCAAAAATTCCACCAAAAGATTCCTAGATTAACCAAATTTGGTAGTGTAAGAAGATGCCAAATCAACATTCAAAAAAACAGTAGCATTTCTGTATACAATAACAAACTCAGAGAAAAATCAAGTAAATAACATCTTTTGTAATAGCATGAACAAATGAAGTATTTAACAATCAATCTAACAAAGGACATAAAAGACCTTTACATTGAAAACTACAGTACTCTGATATAGGGGATTGAATAGGACAGAAAATGAAAAGATATACCACCTTGCCTTTGGGTAGGAAGAACCAATATAGTGAAAATACTTTCAAAGCTGTTATATATATTTAATGTAATTCCAGTCAAAATTCCAATAGTATGTCTCACAGAATTAGAGAAACCAATCCTAAAATTCATTTGGAGCCAGAAGAGATCGAGAATAACAAAGGCAATTCTGGGCAACAAAGGCAAGGCAGGGAACATCACAATCCCTGACTTGAAATTATAGTATAAAGCGACAGTGATAAAAACAGCATGGTACTTTTTTTCTTTTTAAAGACCTGAAAATCAATAGGATAGAAGAGAAAATGCAAAAACAACTCCAAGCACTCAGGTACCTTATCTTTAATGCAGGGATCAAAGACCTTCACTTGAAGAAAAATAGCCTCCTCTACAAAAGGTACTAGGAATATCAGCTATCCACATGTCAAACATTGAACCTAATCCTATATTTCTCACCATGCACTAAACTAAAATATAAATGGATTAAAGATCTGAACATTAAAACAAAAACATTTAATCTGCTGGAAAGATAGAATAGGTAAAACTCTTGAAGACATAAGTATAGACAAAGACTTTATAAACAAAAACACCAATAGCACAAGAAATATTACAAGGAATCAATATCTAATATCTCTTTACATTAAAAAGCTTTTTCATGGCAAAACAAACAAACAAACAAACAAAACCACCAACAGAGAGAATAGACAACCCACAGAAAGGGAAAATCTTTTTTACTAGCTATTCCTCAGATAACTACTATTTACATTATATAAAGCACTCAAAAAATTAGAACCCCCTCAAAATATTAGACCTCTGGCTTAATTACCCAGTTAAAAAATGGACATCTTACATGAATAGATATTTCTCAGATGGAGTAAAAGTATCCAATTAATACAACTATATTAAAAAATGTTCAACATCCCTGTCCATTCAAGAAATTAAAATGAAAACAAATCTGAGATTGCATTTCTGGAGATTTTATTATGAATTCCACTCCATAAAGAACAGCTATCATCAAGAAACCAAAACAAATGTTTATGAGGCTATTGGAAGAAAGAACCCTTCTCCATTGTTGTTGAGACCATAAACTTGTACAACCACCATGGACACCAGAATGGAGGCTGCTCAAAAAACTCACACTACAGGTTTGATTTGACCCAGCTATGTCCATTAGAGGTTATCTCCCCAAAAGATTTAAAAAGAACCATACCTTAACAATATATGCACACTCATGTTTACAGTAAAACAGTTTATAATAGCTGAGTCTTGGAAACAGCCCATATGCACATCAACAGACGAATGGATTTAAAAAATGTAATTTTTACATACAACATAGTATTATTTTGCCATAAAGGAAGATAAGCTAAAAACATTGTTAGGTAAATGAATGTACATTGAAAGTATTTATTTATTCATTTATTTATTTATACCAGAAATTGAATAGAGGATTGCATGCCTGCATGCTTGCCAGGCAGGCACCAGGCTACATGGTACCCAAAGGAATATTTCAAATGAAATAAATAAGACCTATATTGTTTTTCTTATGTGTGAAACCAAAAGGGTAAATGAGCAAAGTGGGTGATAGATTTTGGGAAATAGAAAGAAAATATTCAAATGGGAAGGGGAACAAGGGAGATAGGGGAAAGTGTTATGGCTCACATCTAGTCATCCCTCCGGAGTGTCATGCACTCACAGAGGAGCTGTTCAGAGGTGGCTGGATCTAGGGCATGAGATGCCAAGCTCAAGGATGTGAACCCAGGATTGATGTACAATGAGATGCTCAGATTACAGTGTAAGTGCTACTTACCCTAAGGGTAGGTAGCCGGAACAAAATATACAGGACAGAAAGAGCTGTTTGTCGCTTGTCAATTCCTGCTGTTTGTTGTAGTTTTCTTTTGCTTTTGAGGTGCCAGGGATCAAACTGAGGGCTAGACAAGAGCTCTACCACTGAGCTACACTTCCAGCCCTGTTGCTGCTTACTGCCTTTCTGTTTTCTGTCTACTTGCCATGGACCACTTTTCCTCTGTGATCCACGTCTGCCATGCTATCCTGCTCTGGAGGAGCCAGCTGATTAGGGACGGAAATCTCTACAAATTGTACACCAAATAACCTTTTCTTCCTTTAACATTGGGTGATGAGCATTTTTGTCACAGCAACAAGAAAGGTTAAAAAAAAAAAAAAGTGAATACGGATTTTAGAAGAATGGATGAAAAACAATAGAAATGAAATTTGATAAATAGGCAAGGAAAAAAAAGTTCCAAAGAGAGGAAAGCAATAAAAAAAGAATTAAGATATATAGATACAAACTATGATGATGAATGTGATCATTATGTATGGCAAACATATTCCAATAAAAATAATTTTAAAAATAGGAGAAAATATGCAATATGATAATCTGTCACTGTTTTAAGGGAATGCCCTTAAAACAGTTCCCAATACAACCAACGCCCTGATAGTCTCCCTTAGCTACATGACTTCCTCCACAGCACTTACCCGAAACTCCTGCATGTTCAGTATTGGTCATTGGAATAGCCTAACCTGCTAAATCTACCCAGAACTCTTGGGCAAAGTGAGGCATTTCCAGGATAAAGACAAGAATGGACCCACAGCCCCGTCCTCTGATACACTGATTCAGGAGACTAGTAATGACAATAACAGGAGAGATGCCCAGTAGGGCCTCCTGGGGAGGCTGGTAAGACCTCACCTTGGACTGGACATCCCATGCTCAACACCAAGAAAGGCAGACACCAATGTCCTCTAGGGTATTCTAATAGCTTGCTACCGGAATCCCCAATATGTCTATAGATCTATCTAGAAACAACAGGTTCTGTGCCCAGCAGGAACTAAAGAAATGCCCAGAGCCGCTCATGGCAGCCCCAATGCTCCGGGAGGCATGTTAATCAGCTAGGGCACGCTGAACCTCAGCACTGGCCCTGGCTAACACCGGACTTCAGACACACCATGGAGCTTCACTAAGCTCTGATCTCGTCAGGAAACACGAAAGGCGCGTCGTAAGGTCTCAGTGAGAAACAAATGATATAAACTCATACAAAAGACACCAAATCAAGCATTATCATTGTTTTTATTATTCTACCACAACTCGTGTATAAGATCCAACACTGTCTGTTAAGACCTCCTAAACTCTCTGACTGTTCAACTCGTCCATCTTTTCACTACACAAAAGATTGAAACTACCAAAGGTGATGTCTGAAGATGAAGTGAGCCAACAAAAAGGGGAAATGTCCTCATTCCTTGGTAATGTTCACCATTCTCTTTCTTCTTTGTAAAGTGTACAATGTGCTTCAGTCTTCCCATTGGGAGAGAGAGAGAGGCAGAGACAGAAAGAGATGAAAAAGGTGGAGAAGAGGGGAAGAAATGAGAGGAAAAACCTTTCTTAAACCCTGTGTCCCTATTTTGAAACTGTCTCATTGCTATTTCTTTCTCAATAAAATTAATTAAATAAAAAAATGAATTGACCAAAAAAAAAAAAACCCCTGTGTCTCCTTTTCAAGGGCTACTGCCCACCCTGCCTTTGTGAAAAGCACTTTCCACCCATGACCCTCATTCATTCGCCTTCCCCATCAGGTTTGAGGCCTCTGGGCAAACAGAGCTCTCTTTGATCTCATCTCCCGAACCCAGTTCACTATCATCTTCCCCTGCAACAGAGAGAGGCTGTTCTTGCTAAATTCTCTGGGCCTTTTAAGTTTATTGCCTAAATCTGCTTCCCAGGCCTAATAGTCAAGGCCAGCTTTCCAAGGTGCTGTGTTTGGGCCCGTTGTGCTCTGCCCCAGTCCCAGTTATTGTTTGTGCAGTTCGGTTGCTGGATCTGTACAACAAGCATAACCTCTCTCCTGAAGAACAGATAGGAATGCCTTCTGGGTATCTCTACAAAGATGTCCCAGAGGCACCTCACACAAACACACAACTTCAGACTGCCTTCTTTCTGCAAAATCAGCTAATCATTATAAGACAGAAAGGTAACAGTGAGTCTAGGCTTTTCCTTCTCTTCTACTACCTACTGCTTATTGGTAGTACACCTACAGTGTCCTTGAGGACCTCTCCAGAATCTGCCCCATCTGTCCTTACCAACCATGCTGGCACAGAGAAGGGAACCAGCCCAGCCATAAAGGAAATGCTGTCACCCTCAAGAGGACTGTTCTCCACTCCACGGAAATCTTTAGTAAAAGGAGAAAGATTTATACGATCTGAAGAGAAACCAGAGTATGAGAGGACTATTCTCCAACAGAAAGATGTGAGGCGGTTAACCCAGTGGCCCAGCCTGCTTTGAGACATTTCTAGTGAATGCCCTACATCCAGGCCATACTTGATGTTACGGCTTACATCACCCCCCAAAGCCTTATGTGGCACAGGTTGGGCATTTCAAAGGCGGAGAGAGTAGGGTGTAATGTTGGGATTAGGATGTGATGCTGGGATAAAGGGAGCCCCACCCAGGGTATGGGTAGCATCACACAAAAGGCAAGCAGTCTGGATGAATATAAAGGCAGGAAGAAGCTGCCCTGCCATCTCCTGCTTTGCTGCCTTCTGCTGCCCTGCTGCGAACTGTCTCTCCTCTGCAATGGTCCTCTGCTACGCCACTGTGCCCTGGAGCTAGATGACTATGGGCTGAATCCTCTACAACTGTGAGTGAAAATAAAGCTTGCCTGCTTTACCTTGTGGCAGCAGTTATTTTGTCTTAGCAACAAAAAAAAATAATCAAGATACTTGGGATGAGCAATACTGTGGGTGCCTAAATCAGTCCTTCATGTAAGAGAACACTGGTGGCCTGGGTCACAAGGGCTTACTAAATAGAAGGACCTGGAATGAAGGAGAAATTAGCCTGAGGTTCTCATCTATCAAATGAGCAGAGCAGAAAAGGTCCAAAATCCGAATACATTACTGTAAAGTTACAACAAAAGCTATACCATTTTAGGCATTTTCATCTCTAAATAAGCAAATATTACATAATTATTTTGGAATGCTAGCATTTACACAGAAATCAAAAGGAAAAACTAAAAATATTACAGCATGGAGTAGCCAGTGCACACCAGAGGCAGGAAAGAAGAATGATTAAAATAGGAGACAATCTTGCAATCGGAACTTCAGACGCAAGAGCCAATTCCACCCTCCTTACAGAAAAGGAGCCGAACTGCCTCCTCAGCGTCTCAACACCTTCTATCCCCACACCCAGTCCTTGTAGAATCATTAAGGAGGAAGAAAATGGCCAACATGGGAACATGTAGGCAGAAAAGAGACACAGGAAAGGCCGAATGGAAAATCGGTCTCTGTGCTACTGATGTCTCTGAAAATCTTCAGCTGTTAAAGAGGGAAGAGATGCTCAACGTGGACACACCCCCTTCCTGGAAGGCTTCCCACAGCATCTCTGCAGTTAGCAGTCTGCTGAGCACTGTTCTGAGGCACTCACAACTCTCCCCAGCAACCCCTTCACTGCCAAGGGCACTGGGTGTGGAATGATGAAATGCCGTCGCTGGTCATGCTTCTACTCCCTGCCACCCTAACCACCTTCCCAAGAAGTCAACAGTTGCCTGACTTCTATGGGCACTCTCTTTCACTGTGGCGCCTGAGTCACTGAGAACTGCAGCCAAAGCCTGCAGCGAGTGCTGCAGGGTTCTGGATACCTCAGGGGGGAAGCTGGCTCTGGAAAGGGCCACAGGGACTGTAAGCACTGGGCAAACATAAAGTCTGTTATTGACACCACACGTCCTGAAATTTCATCTCGGAAGCATCTCAGAGCTGACCTCTTACTGTGAGCCAGACACTGTTCTCTGACTTGAAGACCCAGTGACAAATGAAGCGCATCTGTGATTCTCTGAATATATTCAAGTATCTGGGCTTAAATATCAACTTCAAAGATTAAATGCTATCTAGACACACTAAATCATAAAACTTGGTTTCTAAATCAGATACTCACCAAATAGTAAATGGCACAAGATCTCAAAAGGGAAGCTATTTATTCAGAGATGTCAGGCCACAATCCAGCCAAGAGCTGGGTGGAAAATATAAAGAACAGCACCAGCACAGTTCATCTGAAACAAGACATCCAAGTTCTTATTGTGGTCCCAAATGAAAATGAACTACAAAACAAAATAGGGAGCCCACTGTGGGGTTATTAACCATAGGAATGAGATCTAATATAGTTATACTGTTTTATCTAATGCTTGCTAAGAGCTGCCATATGGTAGCTAGTTCTGTGTTTTTCATTGATTAATTCTTGTGAAATCTTATAAAAACTTCATACAGTAAGTACAATGATTATCCCCATTTTATAGACAAGAAAACTGAAGCACATGTTGATTATGGAGCTAGCCCTAAGTTTCAGTCTCTCAGTCTGCATTAGACTTGGGTCCCAAGCACAGTCAACAGTAAAGAAAGGGTCTGGTTTCACAATGGCCATGATTTCGTGGTATCCACCTCCTCTTAAGCTCCACTGGGTAGGGTAGCGATTGCTATGCCTGAATCTCCCAGACACAACAGATCAGACCTGGCCATCCACTTCTAAAAACGAAGAGTTCCATGTTGGAATGGGAGAGGTGCAAGCAGTTAAGAGACTACTGTGAGGCAGGACTATGAAGGCACTGAAACAAAGGTAGGGACCAGGAAGGTCACCACATGCTATGCGCATGGTGGGGAAGGTGACAGGCAACAGTAGTCACCAGAAAATGTCAGGTAGGAAAATAACTAGGCCAATTTCACATTTAGAAATATCACTCTGGAAACTAAATGGTGAGTGGATATGAAAGGAACAAGTCTGGGGTGGGAATGGGGGAACCATCCAGCTGCTGTAGTGGCACCCATGAGGGCTATGGAGTAAGACAGAAGGATAAAAGATTAGGGGCCAGGAGATGGCTCAGGGGAATAAGTGCTTCTCTGGCGAGCGCAAGGGCCTGAGTTCAATCCCCAGTTCCACAAAAAAAGAAAGAAAAGAAAAGCCTAGGCAAGGAATAGAGCTTTTCAGCAAGACACAGGAGGGAAAATCACCTGGTGGGTAGTTGAAATGATCTACGGGAGGAAAGAAGCCAAGAGGCTAAACAAGCCTCCATATTTCTAACTCAACCCGAGGGGAAGAATACCTCTAGCCTAAAGAAGATTCTGCAGGTAAGAAAAGAGAGCCTCCAGAGCCTGGACATCCAAAAGGGCTGGTTCTAAAAGTAGCTGGCAGTATGAGTCTAAGACTCAGTGCTGGGGTGCAGATGCAGACCTGAGCACAGCCAAAGCCAGATGCCCCACAGCCGAAGGCATCCAGGAGAGAGCAGATATGAAGACTGAACACAGCCTTGAAATAGCACCCTGGACACAGGATGGTCCAAAGAAGACAGACAGGACAGAGGACAAGAAGAGGGGCCGGCAAGATAGTGCAACAGACTAAAGTGTCTGCTTAGGTAAATTTAGGCAAGTTTAGAGACTAAAGTTCAATCCCCAGCACCACATGCCATGCCAGCCCCACCCCCAGAGACCAGACATGGTAGCATATACCTATAATCCCAGTGGTAGGGAAGCTGAAAACAGGAGGATCAATGAGTCTGTTAGAAAGAAAGAAAGAAAGAAAGAAAGAAAGAAAGAAAGA
>NDGN011446479.1:0-13169 GCA_002564285.1 Tympanoctomys barrerae
TCAGCCTCAGGTTGCTGTAGTTTGATCCCCAAAACTCCAGCCAGCCATACCTGCCCTGAAGGCATTTGGAGTAAAAAAAAATTCAAAGCAATTAAAGATAATGAACAGAAAAACAAGCAGCACTTTTTTTGCTAACACCCTGATGTTTCATCAATACAATGCTAACATACAACCTAAGTTTTGACACTATGAACATTTTATAATTATCTACTAATAAATGCGAATTGTGATTGTAATGCTAAAGACTGAACCTAGGGCTTTGCATATGTTAAGCAAACACTATATCACTAAGCAATACTCCCAACCTAATTAAAATTCTAAGAAATACAGAACACAATTCAAAATAACAAAAATATACTCACGATGGGACATATCTTGCTATTATTTGCAAGGCTCTGTGACATGTGTCAAAATTTGCAGGAAGATCTAGAAGGACAAAGTTCAGAGTATAAACACAGAAGCAAAACCAAAAACTGAAAAATGTTTGAAGCTAGGAACACCTGCTAACCCAAATAATAATTCCTCAGAGAAATAATTTGAAGTTTTTTCTTCATAACTATCAAAGAAGACAAAATGGACTAATTATATTAGTAACACATTTATTACAACTGTACCTTTAGTGCTAATTATACCATATAAACCCTACCAAAAAATTATCATTTGTTGACATTTACTTATTAAAATAGGTACCAGTATATTTTATTATTCAGCACATATTCTCTAGACAAAGGAAACTCTTCTATGCTTTCTTTTATACTTACTATCATCTTCATCATCAGAATCTGAAACATCTATGTCACCTTCCTTAATGATCACTCGGGCTTTTAGAGAGAAAAAAATTATGTTATTCTTCTGGACAATGAACAAATATATAAAAACAAGCTGTTTTTTAGTAGTCCAAACTCAGTACCATTGAGTGTATTCCTGGGGACTAGGGGTATGTAACATGGTAAGTTTTTAAACAGATATAAGTTCCTAGATAAGCTCTAAGACTATCAGAGGCTCAATAAAGCAATTGACAGGGGTGGGAGATATAGCTTAGTGGCACAGTGCCTGCCCGGCAAGCCTAAGGTCCTGAGTTTCATAACTGGTACTAAAAAAAAAAAAAAAAAAGAAAAAAAGGAAAAAAGCAAATTACAGTCCACCAAAAATTAACAATAAATTTAAATCACCTATAAATTAATCGAGATACTTCCTTAAGGGACACAAATGTCTGCCAGAATGCCAACATGCATCCCCAGAATCTTTCATGTGACAAAATCTCCAAATTAAAAAAGAAATTTAAAATACAAAAAAACAAAAACACCATATGCATGTCCACTTCTCCCTGCCTGTGACATCCTATGCTGCCTCAGCACTCTGCCAGCAAGGTGGCCGTTACCAGGCATAGTCCTTTGACCAGGGACCAGAAAAATGAGCAGAACACACCACTTTTCTTTATAACAAGAAAACGAAGGGCCGGCGATATAGCTCAGTGGACTANCTTGCTTAGGTAAGCACAGGGGCCAAGGTTCAATCCCTGGCACCACATGCCATACTGGACCTACCCCAGGCACACTGAGCTGGCAATGGAGTCTGGCGTGGTGGTGCATGCCTGTAATCCCAGTACTAGGGAGGCAGATATCAGGAGGATCACTAGGAGTCCAAGTGAGACCCTGTCCTCCCTCCCTGCCCCCCCGCAAAAAAAACAAAAAACAAACAAAAAAAACCCTTAAAACGAAAAGGAGGTGGAAGGGGAGAAAAGGGGGAGAGACAGAGATAAAGGAGAAAAACAAACAAGTCAAAGAGTAACCACTTACGAGGTATAAAATGAGAAGCAATCATGCTGAGACATGGCCTCAGGAAGACAGTCTGTGCTGACACTAGATTACCAAGAAAAGCCAAATATTCCTCCACCACTGTTTGACTTCTGTTCAACCAAGGCAATCTCTAGAGTTGGAAGGAGAGGAACATTATACTGATACAAACTATTTTCAAAGTACTGAATTTCCTACTAGTCACAAACAGTGAACTTACCAAAAGAATGCTGATAAGCTGCTCAAAATCTTTTGTCAAGTACATGATAGAAGAGCGGAATTCTAGCAGCCAATTAATGATCTGGTCATCCTTAAATAAAGAAAAATACTTTCAAAATTACAAATCCTCCGAGGTAACAGAAAATAATGTATCTGTTAAGCATAGTGGCACGTGTCAATAATACCAGGCACTTGGGAGACTGAGGCAGAAGGATCACAAATTCAAGGTTAGTTTGGGCAATTTAGCAAACTGTTTTAAAATTAAAAAAACAAACAAACCCTAAGTCAGGCTTAGGAACACTTATACAATCTCAGCCCTTGGGAGTTCAAGGCCAGCCAAATTAAGGTCAGCCTGAACTACAAGGCAAAAAACTGTCTCAAAAAAAAAAAAAAAAGAATAAGAAAAAGAAAAAAATATTTAAAAAGTTACAGCACTGCCTCACTGATAGATCACCTGCCTTGTCTTATATACTTCAAGGTCAGGACTACATCCCAAGCACTACTCATATGATAATAGTAATTATGCTGATAAAATTAGGTGTGAAACAACAAATTTGGAATTATATAAAAATTGAGGGGGCCGGGGAGATAACTCAGCAGTCTAACTGCCTGCCTGCCAAGCTCAAGGACCCAGGTTGAATCCCCGGTAACGTTGTGTACCAAATAAATCTAAAAAAAAAAAAAAAAAAAAAAAAAAAAATCCTAAAAATAGAGTACCAAACAAAAATGTCATCAACTTTCCTGTCTTAAAGAAAGGTAACCTAGTTAATACAAGACTTGTTTGTTTGGTACTAGGGATTAAATTTGAGGCCTTCCACACTGTGCTAAATCCCCAACCCTTTCTTATTTTGAGACAGGGTCTCACTAAATTGATGAACTGCCCAGATTTGCCCTGAGGATCCTCCTGCCTCAGTTTCTCAAGTGTTAAGACCACAGGCATACATCACCAAACCCATCTGACAGCTGAAATATTTAGTATGGGGTCTACAGGATCTCACTATGTAGATTGGACTCATAGTGATCCTCCAGTTCTCAGCCTGGGATTACAGGTGCCACGCCCAGTCTCAACTGCCCTCTCTAACCAGGCACTTTAGTCTGCTGAGCTATCTGGCTGGCCTACCTGAGCTTTTTTAAACTGCAGAATTTTAACATATTCAAACACCAGGGTAGGCCTGGTGTCACACGCCTGTAAACCCAGCATTAGGAAGACTAAGGTAGGAAGATTGCTCCAAGTTCAAGCCTTGAGTTCAAGGCCAGCCTATAACAAATAACAGGACCCTGTCTCAAAAAAGAAAAAAAAGTTCACAAAGGAGCCTTAACTGTTTGCTATATTCACATTGATGAACCAGTGTTATCAACAAATAAGTTTTTCTCAACCCAACCTGCAGCTGGTTCAAACATAGTCAGATGTGTTTACGTAAGTAATGGTTCTAAGGTAGAATATGGAGCTCAATTGTAGTTTGCCTAGAGTTCACGAGGCCCTGCGTTTGATCTCTAATAACACAAAGTATCATTACTGTTTCTATTATACCTTGAAATTTCTGATAAGATTACTGCTGTAAAATTTTTAAGTGCCATGAGTGTTAAGGTTTGTGTATAGGTGTCCCCCCAAAGCTTCCTGCAGTCATGGGGAGGCTTCTGGAGTTTGTGGTTGATTATTGTGGGTGTGGACGCTGCACCTGCCCTGGGCAAGTAATCTGCATTACAATGTAAGGTGGGAAGAGAAGCCAGCTGCTTGAGCTGCTGCTACCTCTCCCTTGCTGACTCCATGAAAGGTTGCTTTCCCCTTGTGCCGCTGGGCCTTGGAGCCAGCTGAATATGGACTGACATCTCCAGTTACTATGAGCTAAATAAACCCTTCCTTCCCTCATTTTGAGTGTCAGGTATTTGTCCAAGCACCGAGGGGAGAGTAACTAAGAGAACGAAATAAACTTCCTTTTTAAAAAGAGATGTATAATTTTTGCTGTCAGAAGTGTAAAGTGAAAATTCTTTGGGGGTTGATTACAGGGATCAAATCTAGAACATTGTGAGACAAACTACACCTCAGCCCATGCAAAGACATCATTTATATTCATGCATATATGCAACACACAGAGAAAAAAATTACAGGAAAAGTGCCAATTTGTAAAAGAAAACAATTAATGCCTGGTAAGGCCTAATAGGGCAAAGAGCCTAAGTAGAAGCAATTCAGTGTCATACCTACACTCAAAACTCAAAGAGATAATTTAGTGAGAACATACTAACTTGAGGTATAGTGTTTACTTTTTATCTCCTTTGGCTTTCTTTTTTGAGACTGTGTTTCAAAAGAGACCTTCAGCTGACTATGTAGCCCAATCTGGCCTTGAACTTGCAGTAAGCAGCCTCCAGAGAACTAGAATTACATACAGTATTGGAATTACATGCAGGAGCCTCTACACCTGGTATATCCTTTTCTAATCCTAAATACTGTCAGATAATTATTCTCATTTTACAGAAGAACAACCTATAGAGGGATTTGCTCTAATGGTGTTTGTAAATAAGATATCATGTCCGCATCTTGTATAGCAATTAACCGCTAGGAAGAATGTATGCAATGTGTTAGTTATTGAAACTGTCCTACCAATTTGGTTTGAAAACTTTTGCATTGCTATTTGTTTCTCAATAAATTATGGGAAAAAAAAAAAAAAGCACAACCTAGATTAAGAGAGACTACTTAACTTACCCAACTAAGACACAAAGGGCCCAGGTTCAGTGCTGTATTACTTTCCAACCAGGATCAGTGCTGTATTAAACCTACTCTTCACAATGCCTTGTTCCTGTAGAGAAGAGCTGTACTTTTCCCCCACCTTCAGCCAGCTAACTGCTTAGTGCTTTCTCTGTGTTATCTACAGGCTTCCATAGGCTTGACTATTTTCTAACACTCCATGTAACATAGCAAGAAAATAGAATAATTCACAACTCTTTTGCACTATGTTAACTGCATAATGCCCAAAACCATTAACAATGACACTGATATAATGGCACACACCTACAAACCCAGCACTATGGGAGGCGGAAGCACCAGGCTAGATAATTTAGCAGGACCCTGTCTCAAATAAAATGAGAAGAGACAGATACAAAGACCCTAGACTCAATCCCTAGGGCCACAAAAAGGGAAGGCAAGGGGGAGATAACATTAATGGCAGCTCACTGAGACTAAGGCGCAAATAATTTTTTAGTCACAAATAACGATACGTAAAATATATCTGATTCCTTTTCCACTTAAAAAAGAGGTGTAAGGGCTGGGGGAAAAAAAGCAATCAATAATGAAAACCAAAAAGTAAAACAATCATAGACTCTGGTGCATTAATAATGAACTGTTATTAACTTCATTTAATACTCCTCTGAAACAGAGACACACCCAGTATTGTTATGTCAAGAATCTGTTGCCATAAAATATGCCCAAGAAATTGGTCTTTGTACTAGAAAGAAGGTGAGAGTCAGAGACAGCTTTAAAGAGGAAGTGTTACCTCAACTTTCTTTAAATAGTAACTATGTTTTGGGCCGGCCAGATAACTCAGCGGACTAGTGTGCCCGCTTAGGCACACTGTATGGCTGGGGTATGATCCCTGATGTGCTGTGCCGCAGCTGCTCCTGCCCCGCTGAAATGGTGACTGCGACAGCTTGTGGTGGTGCCTGCCTATAATCCCAGTGCTTGGAAGGCTGATAACAGGAGTATCACTAGGAGTCTGATCTATGTAGTGAGACCCTGTACTAAACACATTAAAAAAAAAATAGGATAGATATACAGCTACTTTCTCTGAGTTCAATGAGATTTGTACCAATAGTGTTTAGACAAGAGATCATGTCTGCATCTTGTACTCTGAATAACTACTATGAAGACAACAATATGCAATGTATTAATTATTGTAACTGTCCTACTAACCTATTTTGAATTATTTCATTGCTATTTATTTCTCATCAAAAATAAAAAATAACACCCCCCCCAAAAAAAAAACAAAAGAAAAAAACCCTATAAAAATAAATAGTAATTATTTTCTAGGGATTACATTCCTTATAGAGGTAAAAGCACTGTGTTTGAAAACACAAAGTAGCTCAGTTCGCCTACAGCAGCAGTGGCCAACCCATGGCACAGGTGTTACTGTAATTTTGTTTTAAGGCAAAAGACATTAATATACAAGTTAGTTTTTTAAACTAAAATCTTACACTCAAGTTTAATTGCAGTGTTGGCACTCTGCACTAAGTAAGTGGGTTCTGCACTGCAGTTTAGGCACTCAGTCTCTAAAAGGTTCACCATTACGGGCGTAGAGTATATGCTAAGTAATCCAACAGATAAATCTTGGGAGCAAAGAGCAGATAGGTCAGAGAAGACCTTGTGAGCCAGACATTTATCAGCTGCGAGTTCAATCCCCCATTGGGGGTGGGGGGCGGAGAATGATCAGCTGCGACACATGCCTAATCTACATGGTGAGTTCAAGGCCAGGCTAAGCTACATAGTGAGCTCAAGACTAGCCTGAACTAAATAGCAAAACCCTGTCTTAAAGAAAAAGTGGCAAATGAGGTAATGAAGTATCTTTATTATTGAGAATGAAGATAGAAAATATGTTGTAAGCTATGCTAAAAAGTTGACCATTCTTTCACAGGCATGAAGTTATTTTAGTAAGAGAAAGACATTACTAGAATTGTGTTCTAGTGAGATAAATTAGGCTGTAGTTTGGGGATAAATCTGTAGGAAGGGTATAGGGTAGGACAGAACCTAGAAACCACTACAGAGTTACCACAAGAATCCAAACAAAAGAGCATTAGTGAAACAGAAGATTTTTTTTTTTCCCTCAAAGGATTTGGTGAATAGGTATGGGGATGAAAGGTCCAGAAAAACTCAAAGGCTTCTAATTAAAGAACTGGATAAACACAGTTAAATGGATACAACTTGAGACCATAATCATAAGTAAATAAATCAGACTCTCATGTGCAAATATTAGGGCCAGAGAGATAGCTCAGTAGAATAAGCACTTGCATGGCAAGCCTAAGGTTCTGAGTTCAATCCTTGGTACTGCAAAAAAAAAAGAGGAAAAAAAACCAAAAGTGCAAATATTGCATTGCCTCCCTAGTGTAAGAAACTAAGAGTAAGAGCCAAAATGTACAATAAATATTGTGAAAAGAAACTGCTCAAAGCAAAAGAACTGGGATTGAAGAAGAAAAAAAATATATATACACACACACAAGAGCTAAGATTATACTAATTTCTATCAGTTCATTGAAAAGGTTTTTGCTTATATTGTTTGATCAAGTTTTCCTACCTGTATCTGGTAATCTGAGCAACTACTTTGAAGATAATATGCAATGCATTAAATATTTTAACATCATTTTGAAATTTTGTATCTTTCTTTAATAAAAAGAATCGAAGACAATAATTAAGCATAAAAGGAAGCTGTAGAGAAGTGGATTTAGGAGTGAAAAAAATGTGTTTGATTTGCTAATTTGGAGCACCTGTGACAATTCACATTTACCAGGAAGTGAAGAACAAGTTTAGAGCCATGAGAAACAAGCTACAGGTTTTTATGGATAGAGAAGTTTGGACACCCAATCAACACTAAATTTACAAACTTAGAAAAGAGAACAAATAGATATAAATGATCAGGAAATCAAGAGGATCATAGATACTACAGGGGAGGTGGTTAAAAAGTGGCTGGCCAGTAGATCCACTAATAGAATTGGCGTGAGGCAGTTTTGGATTTTTTTGGCTTTTGTGTTTATGTGTTTTAGTCAGGACTGAACCCAGGGCCTTTGCACTAAGTTATATTCCCAGCCTTTTTTTATTTTATTATTTTGAGACAGCCTCACTAAATTACCCAAGCTGACCTTAAACTTGCAATTCTTCCCATGCAGCTGGGTTTACAGACATGGATCACTGCACCTGGTTCTATGGATACCTAGAATCCCAGCAATTGGAAGGCTGAGTTAGGATTGCTGAGTTACACAGTGAGCTTAAGGCCTGCCTGAACTGCACAATGAAGGGGGAAGGGGGGACAAAAGAAATGAAATCATGTACATTATCAACAAAAAATAACAATAATTACACAGTTCTTACTTTGGGTCAGAGATATTCTAAGTGATTCTGGTATATGAACTTATTGAATTTACTTTAAAAATATTTCCATATTTACTTAAAACTTTTCTTTTAAATCATGTTTAAAAAAAAAAAACAAACTTCCATTGTTTTCTTTTTACAGCACCTCTATCATCTACCCAATGCCAGCAGCACCCTTCCCTCCCAGTTGTGACAACAAAAATAGTCACTGCCAACTAACCCCAAATAAGTAAAACTGTTCCTGGGTGAAAAATCACTGGATTAAAGTCAGACACCATGAGAAAGCAAGCTCTGAAGGACAGAACAGGACCAAATGTGTAAACAATGCTTGTATAAAGTGTTAATAACTGTGCTTTGCTACCTGTCAAACAAAAAAATTACCTTTATATCTGGATCCGACAGCTGGTTCTTTAACAACTCAAAGTCATTTGTTTCACCCTGAACAAGAAGGGGGAGAGGTTAAATTATGTTCGCTGTGGTTTCCTATACAATATCAACAGCAAGACTTTTCTTTTTGGAAACAAGACCTTACTCAATTCAGGCTGAGTTCACTATGTAGTCCAGGATAGCCTTGAATGTGTAATGACTCTCCTGCCTCAGCCTCTTGATTGCTGAATGGCAGGACTTATAATTATACCTTAACATCTAATGAAACTGCAGAAGGAACCTTGTAACTTTCACATATCCTTTGTAATTATCAAATCATGACTATAAAAATTTTAAGTTTATACTGATAAGGGGGAGTTGGGGGAAAATGCCATTCACATTTAGCTATAGTTATGCACTTACATTTAAATCTAGTAATAGTCCCCCCCCCACAGCAGTACTGGGGATGGAACTCAAGGCTTCAAAAAAGAACTACATCCCCAGCTTGTTTTTAATGTTCTACTACACCTGACTTCAACTCATTTCCTTATGTATACTAGTCTGTCTGTCCTTCTTTCCCTGCTCCACCACTGAGCTACAACCCCAATTCCTAGACTCATCTTTTTTATTTATTTATTTATTTATTTTTAGAACCAGGGATTGAACTCAGACCCTTGCACTTGCCAGATAAGCGCTTATTCTACTGAGCCATCTCCCCGGCCCCTCCTAGATTCATCTTTAATGTATCAGCTATTTTTTTTTTTTTTTTTTGTGGAACTGGGGATTGAACTCAGGTCCCTGCGCTTGCCAAGGAAGAACTTATTCCACTGAGCCATCTCCCCGGCCCCTTGCTTTACATGTTATCTCTTACCTTTTTGTATTTCCGCAAGACTTCTGTCACAGTTCCACCAAACCGAACAGTTTTTCTTGGAGGAGAACCGAAGAAATCATTCTTTAATGCAAAGATATCTGAAACTCTATAGAACCAAGATTACCAAGCCATTACATCCTTGACAGTGAATAATATATCTAGGGTTAGGGATGTAGATCACTAATATAGCACTTGACAAGAATACAAGAGGCCATGGGTTCAATCCTCAGAATCACAGAATAAAAGAACGTTTATTGAACCAAGGTCATTCAGTAAGACTATAAGTCATGACAAAAATGTATAGGTAAATGTTTAAATTTAAAAAAATATATTACCATTAGGACAACTTGCCATGAGCTCCCTGCAAAATACCCTTGCTTTAACAATTATCCCATCATTCTTACCAATTTCTGAAGCAGTTCTGGAGATTGTCTTTTGTTTTTCTGAGATGTGATTTAAAACAGTATACTGATTGCTACTGTTGAGTAACATAAAACAAAAAGGCAGTAGCAACTGCCTTTGGTGTGTCCTCATCCACTTTTTTCACTGTAATCAGAATGACCATAAGGTAGGCACTTTGAACTGACTGATGATATAGAGACAGTCACAACAGCAGAACTAAAGACAAAGACTTTCCAGACTGCTTCAGAAGTGGCAGGAATAGTGGGATAAATGTGTTCAAAGCAAGGGCGAGTGTTTTGAGGGTACTGATAGCAATATGCCTTTTCTTTTTTAAACAGGGTCTCACTTTGTAGTTCAGGCTTCCCTTAAACTATGTAGCCGAGGGTAGCCTAGAACTCACAGAGATTCTCCCACCTCAGACTCCTGGGTGCTGGGATTTCAAGAATCCTCCACAGCCCAGTGGTGATGTATCTTACTGTAATAAACTTTCTATATTTAAATATTCACCATAGTTTTCAACATTACGATGCATGCATGCTATAGTTTCCTAAATGGTCTCCCTGTTATTCCTCAATAGTCTATTCATTCCCCCCAGTAATCCATTCTCCACTCAGTAAGAGTAGTTTTCCAGATGCACTTAGGAAAAAACCCCCAAGTTTCTACATTAATCATGCAAAGTCTTACATGTGGTTGCTGCCTACCTCCTCTGTGACTTCATCTCTAACCACTTGTTTTACTAAAAGCAGTGTCCTTTGTGTTTGCAAACCTGTCAATCTGGTTCCGATTTCACTTACTGTTCATACTACCATAAGCAATCCTCTCAGATCTACACCAGGTTAGATTCTTACCCACATTCAAGCTGAAGCTTAAATATCAGGACCTCCCCACCAGAAATCTACTGTACCCATCCTCTCCTCTACCCTTTCATTACCCTGTTGTATTTCTTCACAGCACTTTTAACTACCTAAGACTATCTCATTGGTGTATTTATTAGCCAATTTACTATCTCTCTCACAGACACTGTAAGCTCTGTTGAGAAAAAGGTCAGTCTCTGGACAGACCTCTACCCCCCGGGTCTCTGTCAGAGCACGCACTTAATGGAGAATTGTGAACATTATACTATGTGGTTTACAAGATCTGCTTTTTTTAAAACACAGGTCAGTGAAGAAAAGGCAGCATAGTCGGGACTCTGAAAGTTAAACTCCCAATTATTTCATGAGAGTTAGAAAATCTAAAAATTAAGCATGATAAAGGCTACTGAATTAAATACGTGCGTAGAAAAGAAATTTCGAAATAATTTTAGGTCTTGCATTTGTCATCAATGACACCACTGGGCTGACCAATTCGTGGTCTAAAAAATCCCTTCCCAATCTAGACGGAGAAGCGGAAGGAAAGAGGAAAGAAGCGCAAGGCAATGCCCAGGCCTGGGTCCCTGTGAGGGATCCAGAGCGGTGGATGGCTAAAAGATGGAATGGATGACAGATGTATTTATGCTCATTTTCTTTACCCACGAAGGAGGAACCGGCTCACGCTCGCGACTCTGAGACCCGCGCTGCTACCACACACAAGGCAAGAGCTTTTATCCCACATGCTCAGTCCCAGACGCTCAGGTCTGTTCCACCTACTCCAGTCCCACACTCTCACACGAAAGAAGTCCGAATTTTACCCCGTCCCTGAGGCGCCCAACGCCGCTACCGGAGGCGCTGAAGGGGGTGCATCCGGGGGTAACCGCGTGCGAAGCAGCGAGGCTGACATCTCTCAGGAGACGCCGGCCAGCTCGGCCTGGCCCAAGAAATCGTGCTCCTTCCAGCTCCCGCCCCTGCTCCGGAACTCGCCCTTGCGAGGCGCGGCCTTCAGCCAATCAGGGTCCGCGCAGGGGCAGCGTCTATGGTCGTGGGCTAGAGCGCCCCGCAGGTCGTCCCCGCCCCTCCCCGCCCGAGGCCCCTCCTTCGCCGGGACGACTTGCCCCGCCCCATGCGCTGCCCCTCCAGCACGTCCGAGAAGGGTTGTTGAGAAGAACGTTGTCCGAGAACGCATGTCCGAGGAGAACGTTGTTGAGGCCTCCGTGATTATCAGTGTGTTGTGTTGCGTTGTGTCGTCTTTGTTTTGTTTCCCTAGCACTTGAGATTGAACCCAGGGCCTCTGCGGGGAGCTGCACTCCCACCGTTTCAGGAAATGCCTAATTTTCACCCGCGAAGCACTACCTCTCAGAGCCCTGGAAGGACAGCTGTGCGCCCCCAATCCCTCTGAGTACTAGGTTTTGGGGAGTCAAGCCACCCTGAACCAAATAGAAGGAACAAGAGTCTTTTTTTCTTTTTAAAATTTTTTTTGAGATGGTCTCTCCCTGTAATTCAGGCTGGCCTTGAACTCGTTATGAAATGGCTGTCCAACTCACAGCGATCCCACGACTTCATTCTCTCAAATTTAGGTGTTAAAGGTCTGCTTCCCCCTGTCCCCGCCCTCACCATATTTTTTTGTTTTGGTACCAGGAATCAAACTCAGGATCTTGCCCTTGCCAGGCAGGCTCTGTGCTACTGAGCTATATCCCTGGTAAGACCATATTTTTAACAGAAATTCTCACAGAAAAAACAAGATTCCAGCTCAGCTGTGTGATTCAGAGCCTGGGGTCTGTACCACTGTTTATGTTTAAGAACACCAAAGATAATCTTAGCTTCTCGGAAATGCTGTACACTCCCAGAGATTTACCCAGAAGCCTCAGGGTGTGGAGAAAAATCAGAGGGCTTATTCCTTAAACGTAATTTTCTCATCTGACTCTCATCTAAGGATTGAAGCTGGGGCCTGGTGCATGCCAGACAAGTGCTTTACCACTGAAATCCAAACAAAAATTGGTAAAAAAAAAAATATATATATATATATATGTATATATATATTTAAATTGGTAAAATAATAAATCAGCCAGACCATCAAAAAGACGATTTTCCAGGCAAAGGGAGCAACAAAGGCCAAGGCTTGAAAACTGCCATTCCCTTAGTCCTTTTTCTCAGACAAGGTCTCATTATGTAGTTCAGGTTGGCCTTGAACTCTCTGTATCCCAGGCTGACCTTGAATTTGCAGCAGTCCCTCTGCTTCCGCCTCAGTAGTGCTGGGGTTACAAATGTCCGCCACCACACCCAGCCCCTTAGTACTTAAGGCCAAATGAACGTTTGGAAACATAGAGAACTATTAATACATAAATCTAATGCAGCAACTTGTGAAATAGAAACTCCTGCCTGGCAAGCACAAGGTCCTGAGTTGATTCTCATTTATATGGCATAGCTCTATGGTACAATAGTGTGAAATCAGTAACTTCCTGCTGTCTCCCTTTGGTACCACTGTTTAGAGTGCTTGTGGAATGTTGGGCAGTAATCAGTGTCTCAAAAGCAAAGTAACTAATTGCACTATAGCTCACAAGGGAGCTTTAAAATGGCTTTTTTTTTTTTTTTTT
>NDGN011446480.1:0-10547 GCA_002564285.1 Tympanoctomys barrerae
AGATCCTCAATAATTAATGATAGCAAAAAAATGAATGAATAGTTGTAAAGATTAATATGTATATGACATCAATGACCAATAAATTTTTTGGCATGTAACACCCAATCAACAAATCTCAGTGTCCTCCATGTCCTTTCTTGCTTGACTTCAGGCTATGTCCAAGAAAATATATATATATATTTCTGAAGTTCCCAGATAATGCAGCAATCACTATGAAATGCTAGGCCCACATCCTGTCTGAACAATCCGAGGAAGTTATTCAAGCTTTGCCTCACTGAATGATTTTCTTTTATAATTGTTTGAACATTAGTACAATAATAAAATCAATTTGTACTGGTTACAATGCACATTACTTATAAGTGATTAAGAACAGATTAGTTTAAGTACAGTAAGTTCATAGATCATTGCAAATACTTTGAGTGTTATATCAGAAATCACTTGTTGATGCTAAAACCGTGGCAAGACTTTGCTGCATCACGTTTTGGGTATCATTCTATTGCACAAAAAGTGCTCCATTTCACAGGAAGATCATTCTGTTATGAAATAGCTGTTAACTAAGACCATTTAAATGTTTATTGGCTTGAAGAGTTGCATAAGGCAGTACAGAAAAGCCATTAATATCTACCTTTTGTAAACTTCAATTTAGTCTTGGAAACACTGAGTGGTATACTCAAAAATGTAGAATAAAGCATTTAGCCACTTGAGTCCTATTGTTACATGTTAGAAATAATAGGAGAAGCTGGAAAACAACATAGGAGGAATCTGAAAACTTGGATGAGATGGAATCAGGGAGTGGGCAAGCTCTTTGATGGGTTAGCAAGACTCCTTAGAGCATTTAGATTACAGATGGAAGAAAAATGGTTTCGCGACCAATGAGCACATGGCATGGTTTCAATGCTCAGCGTGGGAGAGAATCAGCGGAGGCCTTGAGTGTGTGCCTGGGGTAATAAAAGCCATACAGTCAGCAGAAATAGAGACGCTCCTTCCCTTAAGTTGCTGGGTTGCACATTTGCAGCCTCTTTATTATTTTTCATGGCTTTATCCCTTAAGACTTAGTCCCATTGACTATTTGGAACTTGATATAGGTTGTATATTGAGAAAAAAAAATCACTGGAATACAATGAAGTCTGCCTGATCCAATGATCCAGTCTCTTTAGATAACTCTTCTGGACTAATCTCAGTCTTAAGTTTTCCTTTTCCTGTTTCTGATCTAGTCCAGAATGACACCCAGATATTTGAAAGAGAAAGATCCACATGGCTTGAGTTAGTGGAAACTTGGGCACTTTCTGCCCAAGAGCAGTCCAGTGACTTCATCTCTAGCCAATGGAGCTCAACTGTCACCTTGCTTTGTGGTGTCTTTGGTTTTGACAGGTGCAATAAGGATTCTGCGCAAGGTGGGTAGCTTTTCCTGCCTCCCCCACCAGCATCATGTACCTCCCCAGGTCTGGCTGTAACTTCTTTATGCCTGTGGCATCTGGCTTTGTCCCTGCTAAGTCTCATCTATGTGACTGATCCTGTCCCCTTCCAAGAGAAGCCCTGGAAAGCTACAGGGAATGCAACAGGGATTCTCCTCGACCACCTGATTGTCCCAAGAGGAAATAGGAAGACCCTCTTTCTTCCGCCTTTACCTCACAGCCGTGCTGCTGCTCCCAACCCGGGCTCCAGTGAAGTGTGTCTCAGGCAGGAGTCTGCACTGTGTGTTGACAGTCAGGAATGTGGAATCTCCTGACTTCAGGAAGGCACAGTGTGTGAGTTCTGGTGGATGGAAAGCCAGTCCCCAGAACACAACTAGAGAAGAGAACAGGGGTGGAAACATGCCCTGCAGTCTGGAGGCTGCCACAGCTAATATTTGCTGGCTATATTTATAGATGAGATTAATGAATTTTGCTCAGGCTTATTGCTTGATACGTTTGAAAGGATTCTAAAGAACCTAGAAAAATCTTTTTATTCTCTGACAAAAATGGAGTAAGGCTAACTCCATATCCTATATATTGCCTCCATGTTACCATATTGCTTATGACCAGAAAAATATTTTCTACACATATAAATAGTTCAATTGATTGTTATAATAGTTGAAATAGTTCATTGCTTTCTGTGACAAATCATTTGGTGATCATTCTGGCTGAGATGTGGGGAAATGGTAATACTAGATGTTTGTTAAGTCCATACAGTGGACCAGGAAATGGGTTGAACATATCACGTAGGTTATATAATTTGTTACTTATCATGACCTTGTTCTTAATTTCTTTTAACAGATAAGGAAACTGGGTCAATGTAGGAGCTTATTTAGCAATATACACTATAGGAGCAAGATTTGGGTTCAGGTGATTGGATCTATTAACCATAAAACAATTTTTTATTTTCTTGTAGAGTTTTACAGTCAGTTCCATGAACATTCGTTAAAGACTTATGCCAAATACTGTTTTAATGCTGACTTACAAATATCTATCTAAGTTATTGTTTTTCAAACCTGTGCTTATTGACAGTTTGGGCTGGATAACCATTTGGGGAGTTATCCTGTGCATAGAGGGTGTTCCATGTGTCATTCATTGGCCCCTTACTGTGAGATGCCACTACCACTTTCTCAAGATTTGACAGCCAAAAAATGTCTCCAGATATTGTGCCCTGGCATCAAAAATTTGAGACTGTCCATCTTCTATTATCTATGTGTCTGTCTACCTGTCTATCTGTATATCTATCATCCATCTATCATTTATTCATGTATCATCTTTTCTCCTTCCATCTTTCTTCTTATTCTGCACCTTCTAACTTTCAAAGTGCACTTGAATAGCACCATGAGAGGGTCTGCATTTGCAGAGATTCACATGACCCCACTCAATTCAATCTTTTATCTTTTGTTAGATTTAATAACCATTGAAATAGACCTTGTGTTATATGGAGGCGAATTTCTGAGGAAGTGCTAAAAGCGAAAGAATTTTAAGTCTAAACGTAGAAGAAATTTATTAATTCCCTTGACATTCATCTTTTACACTCAATACTTTGAATTTAATGTCAGAAGTACCAGACTAACTATTAAATGAGAGAAACTAAAGTGCTATAAAACTTGTGGCAGGCAGAGTAATGGTTCTCCCCAATGATGCCCAGGCCCTAGTTCCTAGAACCTGTGACTATGCTACTTTGTAATGCCAAAGGACTTCATACAAATGACTGAGATAAGAATGCTGAGATGGATTACCTAAGTGAGCTAGTGTAATCATAAGCATGCTTTGAAGAAGTAGAGGACAGATGATGTCTGAAGATGTCTGATAATAAAAGGAAAGAGAGAGAGAGAGAGAAAGAGAGAGAGAGACAGAGAGACAGAGACAGAGACAGAGAGAGACAGAGAGACACAGAAAGAAAGAGAGAGACACAGAGACAGAGACAGAGACAGAGAAACAGAGAGAGAGAGAAAAAGAAAGAAAGAAAAAAAGAGAAAGAAAGAAAGGGAGAAAGGGAGAGAGGAGAAGGAGAGAAGATAGCTGTGCTGCTGGCTTAAGGGTGGAGGAGGAGGTCATAAGCTCAGGCATATGGGTGGAAGCAGAAAAGGCAAGGACAAACATTCTCCCTGGAGTCTCAGTAAAGGCATCTTTCCAACACCTTGATTTTAGCCCAGTGAAACTCATTTTGCTCAATGTAAACACATCATTTAGAGTCACTACCATTGTGGTGCTGGTTAAAGCAGCAACAGCAAAGTTCCCTATCACTGGAATTCTCGGTGAACTTAAACTGTGTAAGATCCATCAAGAATCCCTGTGGAAGAGGGGTTGAACCCTTACTACGTACTGGGTACTTCAGAAGTGTGTGTTCCGTCAATTAATTCTCCTGATGACTCTAGGAGATGACTTTTATTTTCTCTCTTTTATTCAGACTAGGAAACTGAGGCCAGAGAGGTCAAGTAATTTACTTGAAGTGAAGGAAAGATACCAGAAGCTGCATGATGCCAAAGTCTGTCTATGCTTTTTCTCATTAGAACACATTGCCAAAGCAATACTCTCCACAATGACTATCAACATTTCTGGATTCACTGTATTTATTACATTAGACCCCAGGCTAAGTTATTTGTAAGTTCTATTGGCACAAATGATACAAACTGTAGTAAATGTTATTATTCATTTGGGATTTATCAATTAAACAAATGCCTTTTGGTTTATTAACTGCATGAAGTTGTTTCCCAAAAAGGCATTGTTTGCTGCCTTTTTCTTGGCTTATGAAGTCCAAGGTCCCTTTTGTCTTGGCAGACTGTGACATTAGTCTCAGCTCCTGCTTAGTGTAACATTTTCATTTTCAAAAAGCCAGTGGTAAATCAAGCTGAGAGCCAGATACCCAGTCAGAAATTGATTTAGTATGGCATTATAATTCACCAGTTATAATCTTACCTTTTTGCCTTACAGTATAATCTCTTTAGCCATTGCCAGATCTAAGGGTGGACACACACACACACACACACACACACACACACACACCCCACTACACTCCTTGATTCCTCTTTCTCCATCTTTCCTTTACACACACACCATGCATATTTGAGACCTGAGGAATCAATTGCCAGAAATTCTTTTTAAAAATGTGTTAATAGCTGATGTACTTTTTCTAAAATGTAATTTTCCTGAAAGGTAAATATATACGCTGCATATTATATTTGTCTGTGTTGACTCCTAGGGTCTAAAAACTCAAAGCTTTCGTTATAAAGCAAGTAGTTTGCTCAAGGGAGGGCCTCTTTCTTATTCAAATTCATGAGTCTCAAGCATCCTGAATATGCACAATAAATGATGATTAAATTGAATTCTGTAACCTGCTCAGACAGTCAAGGAAATAATGGTGAGCAATTCCAGGAAAGAAGATTACGAGCTCATTTAGTAGGTTTTCTTATGTTGGAAGCAGCTATAAGTTTTAAAGAACTTTTTCTTTTCCTTTAAAGAAACCGTGAGCTGATTAGTGAAGAACAATCTTACTGTCCTGTGGTAAGGCTGGGGAAAGTGTCTTCCCTGTGAGGTTGGTGTCGTGACCTTGAGTGACCTCTTCAGCAGGATCCAACTGCTAAGTATGCACACTGTTAATTCATTTATCATCATGTTTAAAACACACTCTATTACCCTAAGATTTTCTTGCTTATGTGTAGAGCAAGAAAGTAGAGTCAGATTTAACTTAAAGTAGAGTCAGATTTAACTCTGTCAAAACAGGTGGACTCCAGCCTCAGCTCTGGTACCCTGCTGGCAATGATCCTGCGGCGCTCAAGCGCCTCTGCAATTCTTTGCCTCCCACAGATGAGGAATGAATCGTGCTCCACTCGCAAAGTGGCCGCGAGGGCTGCTTGAGCAAAGGCTGTGCGTGCGAGAGCGCCTCACAGACTGTAGAGCCTGAGGAGACAGGGAAAGCATTACTCCGGCTGGCCTTCAACTCGCCAGGCAGCCCAGGCTGCTCTCAGACCTGAAGCGATTCTCCTGCCTGCCTGGGTCTCTCAAACGACAGACACGTGCCAGGAGGGCCAGCACCACTATCGCCGTGAAGCTCAAGTAAATGATGTCTAGACTGCTGAACGAGGCACGGCCGCTCACGTTTGTGTATGTCACTCAATTTGATTAATTTGTCTTAAAACTCCCTTTTGCTTACTTTGATTTCAAAAAGAGGCAGGTGAATAGGGAGTCACCAAGATCTTTACTTTAACTGAAAGTAAATAAACATCCTCCAGTCTACTTTAAAAATATATATATTACACATGATTCAAGGATAGATGAGCGATTAATGCAGAAATCGGATTAGACAGCAACGCTTTGTGTGGTTTCTGCAGGGGACCCGGCCCCCTGCAGGGGCTTCCATCCTCTCGCTGGTGGCCCCGCCAGGTTCCAGACCAAGCCAGGCATCGAGCCTGGTCCTTGTGTCTTATGGCACATGGAAACAAGAAGTCAAGCATCCAAAAATTTTGAACAACTGTATTTTAAATTATAAATTTAGTTGCATGCCCTCCTGCATGTTTTTCTTCTAAATTACACTCACACAAGTAATAGAAAGGGTTAAAATGAGATTAGTTCTCAGAAATTATTTTTCCCATGAGAATTCTAAGTACATCGATTAGAAGGTTGTAGTTAGTTAAAAAAGAGAGAAAACGAGCCATCATAAAGAATTCCTTTTCGTGCATCGTCACAGTTCTCTACTGTTGATTGTTTGTGAGGGATTCCAGCCAACATCATCAGGTCCTAACTGATTTCTCTTTCACAGAGTACTCCAACTGTCTGCATAATTAAATTCTTAGGAATTTTAAGAAAAAAGTAATTTGCTTTCTTTAAAAAAACATTTTATTTTATTTTATTTTGAAGGGTAATAACAAAAGCAAGAGCAATTTGCTTTCTATTGGTTAACTCTCCAGCATTTTGTTGTTCTTAAAAAACCCTTTCTTCAGCTAACACCCTAAATATTGTTGGTTTTCATTTGTTAAAGCCTTAAAGGGACCAACTTTCATGATATATTACTACTTACTATGTTTCCATTTTATTTTTCTTGTTTGTTTATATAACTTGTACATATAACTCTGTTCTGGTTTACACTAAGCAAGCTGCAGATTTCTCCTATTGTATCATAAAACATTTGTGCCATTTTGATGTGAAATTTCCAGAGGTAGTTTCTTTAGAAGGAATTTAATAATAAATTTGGTTTATATGTTCACTGTCTAATGCATCACAAACTTTAAAGAAATTTAGACTTTCACTTGCCAACCCAAGGACACAGAATAATAGCAATGGTGTGCAGTGCACCAATAGATTGGAAGCATGGGGCCAGCCAAATAGCCCAGCGGGCTAAAGCACCTGCTTACACAGATGCAGGGACCAGGGTTTGATCCTGGCATGCTGTGAGGGTATGGTGGTGCGTGGCTGTAATCCCAGTGCTTGGGAGGCTGAAAACAGGAGGATCAATGTGAGTCTGATCTGTGTAGTGAAACCCTGTAGGCCCTGTACTAAATAAATTAAAAAAAATAAAAAATCAGATTGGAAGTATGAAGATCTAACGTATAGCACAGTTATTATAGTTAATACTGTATTTCATACTTGCAATTGGCTAAGAGCTCACCCGAAAAGTTCTCACCATGCAAATACATTGAGATGATAACTGAAAAGTGATAGACATAACAGTTTGATTTCAGTAATCACTCCACGGTACATATGTCTATCAAAACCTCACATCATCAGGCTAAATCTATACAATCTCTTTTCTTTTTTAGTTATATTCCAATAAGTTTAGAAAATGTTGGGAGACAATTTTTAGTTGATAAGGCAGGGGGCCCAATATAGGTTAATTTCAAGTACTTATTATTTTTAATGTATTTGGTACAGGGTCTCACTACACAGTTTGGACTTGTAGGGATCCTCCTGTTTTCAGCCTCCCAATGCTGGGATTATAGGCATGTGCCACCACGCCCAGACTCCGGCTGGCTCAGCGTACCCACTGTGGGACTGGCATGGCATGTGGTGGTGGCGGAGATTGAACCCCAGTCCCTCCACTTGCCTAAGCAGGAGCTTAGTCTTCTGAGTTATCTTGCTGGCCCTTATTTCAGTACCTAGTGACTGTCTCGAGTGTCTAAAATCTAGGCACTCCTGAGGATGTAAGATGAATAAGACACATAGCCTATCCTTTTGTAGAGTATACAAAAATGTAAGTATTCAAAGTTTAAATTCAATATCTAAAGTAAAATTTAAAACTCAGGCTTGGGAGTGAACACACAATATATTTAAGGTCAAAATTCAGTCTTAAACAAAGAATTAGCTATTTGGTTCATAAGAAAACAAAGCATTCGAGGTAATTAAAGAATTAAATCAACAGTAATTTTCTATAATAAAACGTTGGTTCGGTAATAAAAAGATCATGATATTGATTTTAACATAACTATCATAACAAATCTCACAGCATTAATCTGCTCAAATCATACTTTGGATTATTTCATACTTTTATTTCTTTTTTTCTTTTAATTGAAAAGCTATGAAGGGCTGGCCAGATAGCTCAGTGGACTAAAGCCCTGCTTAGACAGACGCAGCTGCCAAGGTTCGATCCGGCCATGCTGTCCCGGCCCCACCCCTGGGGCACGCTGAGCGGGCGACTGAGACTGGGTGTTGTGGCGCGCACCTGTAATCCCAGTGCTTGGGAGGCTCAACACAGGCAGATCACAACAAATGTGATCTGTGTAGTGAGACCCTGTAGATCCTATAGACCCTGTCCTAAACACATTAAAAAAAAAAAAAGCAACGAAATCTAACTCTACTGCAACATTTTAAAGCCAAGGAAATCATCTAAGCCCCACATTTCAGTGTAAAGCGATGATGTTTGAAATGATAAATGGCTTTAATGGAAGGGAATGATGGGTTCGGGATGGAGCTCAGTGGCATAAGCGCCTGCCTTCAATCCCTGGTACCGCTAAAATCAAGGAGAGATGCCTAGAAGAGTTGCTAGCATCATCAAGACCTGTGAAGCGCAGCGTGCGCGTCTGCTCCGGGTGGGCTCACAGTGACAGCTTCGCACGTTCACGTCTCCTCCCACTCCAGCTACTGACTGCTGTGAGTCATACTTCCGGTGCCTTGCTGCCTGGGGGCCGCCTTCCGGCCGGATGGCTGAGCTCACAGCTCAGCGCAGGACACCCCGGAGTCACCCTCTGCCCACCTTCGGCTCCCCTCTCTCTCTTTTCCCTTCCTTTGCAGCACAGCTCCAGCAGCCCTGTTACCTCCCTCCCGGCGCGGGACTTGCTTTAGGTTTTTACTGGTAAGTGGCAGATGGCAGGCCCTGTGCTAAGCCCTTAAAATTATTGAATCCTCACCTCAATAATTTTGTTCCCCCACTCATTTAATAGTTGAAGAAAGAGGGAGGCCAAGATGAGGTTAAATAATTCGTCCATATCACACAGGTAACAGCAACACAGATGGGCCTCAAACACGGTGAGACTGCTGTTACCGCACGCTCTCCAGTGAATAATTTCTGAACAAAAGAAAAGCATTTTCTCTCCAATCTATTAAAAAAAAATTGCCAGAGCCCAGGTAACTTCTTCAACTGCCTTCTTAACTTCCATCTCTGTTCCCTCTAGTCAGCATTAAATCCCGCATCCAAGGAAATATTTCAAGCTTTTTGTTATGCTTCCCTTACTGCCCCTGAGTCCTGTGAAACCCACCAACTCACCTAAAATATTTATTCTTATATCTCATATGCATACAGTGTAGTCTTTAAAAATACCTCCCTTCTATACAAATATATTTTCTGCGATGGAAAGACCAGGACGAACTGCAGATATGTTCCCTGTGAAAAAAATTTGCCATCAGGCTTTTGTTCTTATTCTACATCCGCAATTCCAAATTGAATGCTGTGCACTGGTTTCTGACAAGGCTTCATCCTGTGACTCACTTGTAAATAATGGGAATTCAAAAGCCTCTATTTTATTCTCTTTTGGAGAATTCCGTATTTTCTGTGGGCCTCTTCTTTGATGCCAGATAGAAAGACACATTTGCAAAGAGAACTGCTCCCTTTACGATGCTCTAAGGATTTACACTTCATTTTCATCTTGGTGAGCAACAGCATAAAAATCTTATAGAAGGGTGGAGCCTGCTACCAGCAATCTACTGCTCCTAAAATTGGTCCCTTTAGGTTCTAACGGTACACTGACATCTAACTATAGTCCCGAGATCTTGTGAAGCCCACCGAAGGCCAGCTTCAATCCTGTTTGCTTAGGGCGGTTGGATGTTAAGGAAAGACACCTTTTAATAATTTTGGCTTAAAACAGTGAGGGCCTCTCGAAGTTCAACTTGTAATTCTGCTTATGATACATACGGAGCTCTTTTGGCTTTTCCAATCAGTGGAAATTAAAAAACAAAATTAAACCAGTTGTTTAAGAATCTCTATCAGGGCTGGGGAGATAGCTCCATGGCATAAGCTGCTGCTTGGCAAACACAGGACCCGAGGGTGATGCCCTGTACTGCATGCCACGCTGGCCTCAGAATTTGGGGTGCACTGAGGTGGCGCACGCCTGTGATCCCAGCGCTGGGGAGGCTGAGACAGGAGGATCACTATGAGTCTGAGCTGCCTAGGGAGACCCTGTACCAAATAAGTAAGTAAAAGATTTAAAACAAAATTACAAATCTATGACGTTCATTACAATACGTTAGGAATTTGTAGCCTGACTTTTGAAGTAAAATTTACAATTGGGAATTTTGATTTAAAAAGAATTATAAACTAGGTTGGTGGCATTTTGCATGTTCCTATTCTCACCTAATAAGACCTATCATAGGCCACAAAGAGGGAACTGTGGTGCACATCGAGTATTCACAAGCCTGAGGACTAGCACCGACACGGGAGTCAGAGCAACGCCCACCAGCGTCTACAGAGTAGACTCCAGAGCGTTTGTCACAAGAGCACGGCAGCCTTTTGGCCTTCATCCTCTAACTCCATTCCACTCACGAGCACAGGAGGTGAAGTGCTACATCGGAAGACGAGAGGAGCTGAGCTCTCAACTCTCTTTATCCACCCTCATCCTCTCACTTTGTTCAACAAACTACACAGAAGGCTCCAGCATTCTGCCT
>NDGN011446484.1:0-12880 GCA_002564285.1 Tympanoctomys barrerae
CTGACCAACAAGGGCGCAAGTCCACGGGCCCCGCCACAGTGAGACGCCGCCTCACACCCGTGCGAACGGCCACGATAAAACGTGAGGGGAGACCAGCCTGGCAGGAAGGGACGAAGGGGACCTGGTTGGGCACAACGGGGGCCCTGAACCAGCACGGCCACCAGAGGAAGCAGCATGTCGGGTCCCCAAAACGCAAAGCGCAGGAACACGGTAGGATCCGGCAGGCCACCGCATGAACAGGGCGCGCCCAAGAACTCGAGGGAGGAGCACGTGGCTCACGGTCCCCAGTGGGTTCAGCCCGTGGCTAGCTGGCTCCGAGGCAGAAACACGGTGGACGGGGATGGCAAAGAAAGGCCGGGAGGCAGAGAGAAGGGAGGAGCGGGGACAGGGGTGCCATTCCGGGCCTCGCCCCCAGGGACCCGCCTCTGAGCAGGCCCCACCTCCTAGCCGCACCGGGCTGAGCTCAGGGCGGGCGGGTCCCGCCGCAGCCTCATGGTCTGGTCAAGTTGCCTTCCATGCACTTGAGACTTCGGGGGGCATTTTTGTTCTGAACTGTAAAACCTGCTCCTGGGCTGCTGTAAAGACCTTCAGGCGACAGGAGCTTGGCAAGAGCACCCTTCACAGAAATCGCAGGAAGCAGCAGGGCCTTACCCCATGCTAGGGAACTGGGAAAAAGCCGGCACCTAGGTAGGATTCGAATGCAAAGGGAAAGAAAGCCCAACACAAAGGCCGGCCGTTCTCCACAGCCACAGCCTAGCCGGACAGCAGCACAGCGGCCCCTCGCTGGCCGCACCCGAGGGCCCGAGTGCCCCTCACAGTGCACAGAGCTCTACTCACAGCAGTGGGCTGGGGCCATAGGGGACCGTAGCATCCCCAAGGAGAACAAGGGCGCTGCACCGTGCCTCTGCAGCCCCCTTCTGAGTTCCAAGACCTTGGTCAAGCCATGGACGCTGCAGGCAGACAGGGACCAGCGTGTCCGGATAGGAGTGAGCTGAGGGAGATGGGCCCGGGTAGACCAGCACTGTCAGTCGGGGCCATCTCCCGCCATCCGTGTGCCAGGCCCTGAACCCAAGAGGGACACGGCCAGCTGGTGGTGTCTCTGTGGTCTGCTCTCCAGGCCCCCTCCCTGCAGTGGTGGGGTACAGAACAGGGCAGAGTCTGGCATGGGGCCTCCTGAGGGACGCTTGCCAGGTACACACCTGTGAGGGCCTGTGGAGCCACGTGTTGCGAGTCCGAGTCCTTCCAGGACTTCGCTGGGCTGTGCGTTCCACAGTGTGCACACCCCAGGTGCTGGCTGGTGGCACGGTCGGTGCCTTGGCACTTCCCGCCCCCGGTAGGGAGCTGCGGTCTCCTACCCTCCCTCAGTCCTGCCAGCCCTCCTCTCTCATGGACTTTCTTAGCAGTCCACTCCACGGCCAGCCACGCCCCTGGGCTGTGCATGAAACGTTGCCTGGTGGACACAGTGCGGTCTCCCATGCCGTGGGGTGAGGCGAAGCCAGAGTCCCCATTCACGCTGCCGTGGGGATGAAGTCAAAGGCACCACATGCAGCCGAAGGGAGCAGGCTAGAAAGCACACAATTCCATTGCACTAAATTTCCCAAACTGCGAAACAGAGACCTGAAGGAGGCCAGGGTCGCCGGGCGGGCAGGCGGGGCTCTCAGCAGGTTGGGGGCTTCTTTTCGGGGTGGTGGAAATGTTCAAAAGTCAGATTTAGGGTAACTGTGCAACTCTGCACATACACTACAATCCGTGTAAGACAGGAACTTGGAGACACATACGCTCTCACAAGAGAAGCCTTTCAAAATGAAGACAAAAGGTTTAGACAAATAAAAACCCAGAGATCTGAGATGGCGGTAAATGTAAAGCACGCATGCACACACACACACACACACACACACACACTACAAAGGATTCTCAGGTGAAAGGAACAAGGTCCTCAGGTTGGAGGAGAGCAAGGAGAAAGGTCACCAGGCCTGTGACTCCCACTGACAATGACAATGACATCGCAATTTTAAGTTGACGTGGAACAACCGCACACAGCAGCAGCCACGGCGGTGGTGCGGCCGGCAACTCCGCAGGGCCTCGCTGTGCCTGCCTGCAGCACAGGTCGTGCCGTGGCGTGGCGCCGTGAGCCGAGGCATGCATGCTACAGTTTCAGGGAGAAAACTAAGCGGAGAATAAGGTGAGGGCGACGAGCAAGCCAAGAGAAGGGGGGGAAGAGAAGAGCACAGGACCAAAACTGAGCTGGGTCCTTGCGCTTGCCAGGCAGGCACTGAGACCACAAGCTCTGTCCCCCAGAAGGTGGACATTGTGGGAGCTGTGGCTGCGCAGGTACGGAGAGGGCTGAGGCCAGGCAGGGGAAAGGCGCACCCCAGCGAGCAGGCCCAGCTCCGAGAGGTGGAGCGTCGGAGCCCAGCAGCGCGTGCGGCCTTGTTAAACCCATAGGCGCCTAATAACAGGACTTAAAAACATGAAGGGAATGACAGCGACACAGACAGAAGTGCGATCGTGGTGGAGAATGTCCCGGTGACTTCAGCTTGTGCATAGAATGAACCGACAGAAGCTCGGGGAAGATGCGGGCGGCTGAAAGCCCACAGAACAGGACCTGATTTGTGGCAGCACACGTGGACGCTGAGAACAAAATGCCACAGATGGGCCGCTCATGAGCAACAGAAACTTAAGCCCGGGATGGGGTGCAGCAGCGAGGGTTCCCTGCCGGGCTGTAGACAGCTGCCTCCACCGTGAGTCCTGCAGGGGGAAGAAGAGCCGGTCTCCAGGGTCCCTCTGTGCAGAACTCTGTCCCATTCTTCAGGACTCCACCCAGGTGACCTAATCATCCCCAAAGTCCCACCTCCTGACAGCCTCGCCTCGGGGCCCAGTGCAGGCATTGGACGGCCCCCAACCCTCATAGGCTCACAGGGTGGAGATCAGGGTGGCAGCGGTAACTGGATCACAGGCACGTGCCCACGCCTGGGCTGGTCTGTGGATGAGTTTACAGCCGGCCAGCTGCTAGGAGGCGACGTCTGGGGTGGGACCCAGGGGTTCCCCCTCCCCCAAGCTCCTCCCTTCCCTCTGCTTCCTGTCACCAGCCAGAGTAGCGCCTCTCTGCCCTGAACCTGCACCAGGCCGCCCTGCCTTGAGCCAGCCCACTACGAACAGAAGCCTGTTCTGACCATGAGCCAAAGCAAACCTCCCCTTGCCCGAGTGATGGGCTCTGTGTCTCAGCAGCAAGGGTGGTGACTAAGACACGGGTGTTGGGGGGACACGAACACTCGGCCCTTTGCACAGATGTGCAACCGTACCCCACCACCTCAAGGCTCTTTCTTCTCCTGTACGTAAGGAGGTATACTACTCGGATTCAACCAAGCGCAAAGGCAGGACACACCCGAGGCCCCGAATACAGGGAGACTTTCACCCCAGACTCTAGAAGCTTGGGGTTGGTCAGATCACAGCAGAATTAGCTAGAAATCACCGATTAAATAAAGAGGACTAGGGCCAGGGAGATAGTTCAGTAGAATAAGCACTCGCCTGGCAAACGCAAGGTCCTAAGTTCAATCCCCAGTACTGAAAAAAAAAAAAATATATATATATATATATACATACATATATATATATATTTGGGGGGGTGCTGGGGAGATAGCTCAGTGGAACAAGTACTTGTCTGGCAAGAACAAGGTCCTGAGTTCGATCGTTGGTACCACCAAATAAATAAATAAAGAGGATTTGAACACAGGAAAGGAAGTTTGTATTTAAAACAAAGTGGCACCAGGGTACATCCTGGACCTCACAGGGGGCATCTGCAGAACCCAGAGCAAACCCTCTGCCTGGCCAGGAAGAGCTCAGACGCCAGAGGCCCAGAAGCCCACCTGGCTGGAGCAAGAAAGGGAAGCGAGAGCAGGAATTAGCAAAGAAGAAGTGAAGCTTCATTCCTTGCAGACAGCATGGTTTTGCATGCAAAGGTCTTCAAGGACCACAGATAAAGCCTTCGGGTTACTAAGTGACTCCACATGGCCAGAGGTCACGGGCACGCAGGAGTCGAGCCCGCTCCTGTGGGCTGGAGGCCCAGTCCGCTGCCAGAACCGAGACGGGCCCATCTGAGACCCAGTTCAGATGCCAGTGCTGACGGTGTTGTGGGCACACACGTACCGCACAGGTGCACGTGTGCATACATACACCCACGTGCATGCACACGCATGCGCACATACCCAAAGTAAATCCGGAAAGATGACCTCCGGAAGGCAGTGTAGGGGAACTTTGTCCGGAAATCTGTCCACACGTGTCCCCCAGAGGTGTGACAACAGAGGAGGCGGCAGGCCCCAGCCCCAGCACCGCACAGAGGGAGAGAAGCTGAGAGGAGGGAGGGTGCGCGTTGCGGGCCTGTCTGCGGCCAGCCGCCTGTTGACCATTAGGGTGGTGGCCGCCTTCGGAAGGAGAATCGGGCAGGACTGGGCCAGGATTTTCCTGCTGCTGTTGAAAACGAAGATGAATGGCCCGTTTCATCCCTGATATCAGAGGGTGCGGGCTGCTCAGCATAGCCAACGCGTCCCTCAAGCTAGACCTGGGAGCTAGGAAAATGTTTACTTTTTTAACCTAACGGGGGTCAAAAAGCCACTTTCCGATCCCCAGGCCTGCCGTGCCGGCCCCGCAGCTGGGGCATGCTGAGATGGCAATTGAGACTGGGTGTGGTGGCGCACACCTGCAATCCCAGCTCTTGGGAGACTGTAAACAGGCGGATCACTACAAGTCTGATTTAGTAGTGAGAGTCTGAACACCCTGTAGACCCTTCTCTAAAAGACAANAAAAAAAAAAAAAAGGCCACTTCCATCTCCCTCCCTCCACCAGCTCCCGCAGAGCGTCTGGTGTGCCCGTCACCCACCGCATGGCGGCTCTCCTGGGAGGTGTCCTGCATCCCAGGCTCTGTCTCTGCCAGACATCTTACAGGATGCCCGTCGGAGCTCCTGCCCACCTTCCTCGGGCCGGGCTGCTGCCTCTGGGGCTGTGGCCGGGCCCAGGTCAGGGCCTGCTGGCTTCTCCTCCTCCCCCTCCCGACACCACACAGCAGAGCCAGGCCCAAGCTCGCCGGAGTCCCCGAGCCTGGCCCTCGCCCTCCGCGCCCTCCTGGCCAGCACCAGCCCACAGCACTGGGCTCATCCAGAGACCTCGGGAGTGCCGCCGCACACTCGTCTGCATTTGAAGTTCAGTTCTCACCTCTTCTCAACCTTCAACAGTGACATTCTCTCTGAAAAAACATTTTGAATTTTCTTGCAGGGGTCAGGGGGCTTGGTTTTACCCCGCGGTCCCTGAGCCACAGCTCTGGGAGCCCCATGCATGCGCTGGACCACGTTCTGGGCCAGCCACTGCCCCAGGGGGACCTGAGACCTGCAGGCTCCCTGCCCTGGTGCAGCCCTTCAAAGAAAATGGCTAGTATTTGCATAATGGGATTTCTGTGGAAATAGTAATTAATATTAAATTTCACATTAGTGAACGTACTGCAGTCAAATGGGTCCGGCACTTTTTCATCCCAAACTGCCTGGTGCCTAAAGACGGGCAGAGACAGGGCCACCGTGACCCCTAGATGGTCCTTTGGTGGCTGGGCCTGGGTGGCTGCTGTGTGGCCTGGCAGGAGAGGCCACCTGGCCAGGTGGGGCCACAAATCCCCTAGAGCCCAGAGCTGCTGTGCCTGCTGCTTCACTCCACAGCAGGCCTTCAAGGGCGGGAGCGGAGCCTGCTCGGGGAGCTGATGCTTCCGGGTGGGAGCTGTTGGCTCCTCCTCCTGCCCCAGCCTCCAGAGCAGCAGGGACTATAGGTGTATGCCGTTGCAGCTGTCACATTTATTCCCTCTTAGTGATAAGACACTTGGGCTCTGCGGAGGATGTGCCGCCGCCTTCCGAGTGGCCCTGGCCCTGACTGGACTTTTTTTCTTCCAGGTGCCAGCTGGGTGACTTAGTCTGAGCCTCTCTCAAAATTGTAAATGGCTGGGACAGTGACAGAGTGCTCGGCTGGCCTGAGCAAGGCCCTGGCCTCAATCCCAGGACCACAAAACGGGGGCTAACCCCGTTCCCTCGGAGGCTGCTGGCCTTAGGGCTTGAGGCGCTGCCAAGGGGTGGGCAGTGGTCTCCTTTTCAGCGGGGCAGCCTGGGTCCAGCCTCCTCCGTTCTAAGCAGCAGGGACCCAGGTCCTTGTCCCTTTGTCCCCATCAGCCACAGAGGCCTCTCAAACACAGATGTCACCAACTGGGGCACAAAGCAAAACCGAGGTACATGCAGGTCTGGGAAGGGGCTGAAGCTGTGTGTGTCCACCAGACTCATGGGTCTTTGGAGGCCCAATGTGGGTACTACCAGCCCTCCAGGAAGGACTCCCACCCCCACCCTGGCAAAGGCTGGCAGGCAAGGCAGGAGGGGCTCCATGGGGAGAAGAGACGCCCTGTCCCCAGATGGTCATTGTCTGCACCCAGCGTCCCCCCAGGAGCACAATGGCCCACACCCATAATTCACATTCTGGGAGGCTGAGACAGGAGCACCACAAGTCTGAGCCCAGCTGGGGCAACTTAGGGAGACCCTGCCTCAAAACGAAAACTAGAGGGGCTGGGGGTGTGGCACAGAGCTCCCTGGGTTCAGTGCCCAGCTACAATGAAAAGAGAAGAAAAGCGCCCCGCTTGAGCAGGCCACTGTCCAGCACCACACAGCAGGGCTGTCAGCGTGGGGACCACTCCTGGCTCCAAGGACCCTGCTACCCTGGCTGTGGGCAGCGGCCCCACCAGCCCTTAGGGGAAGCAAATTGCCAAGGGCCCAGGCACAGGAGGGCCGTCCAGGCTGACCCCAGCCTCCACCGGCCCAGCCCCAGCCCCTGACCTGGCGGGAGCCGTGAAGGCATCGCCGAGGGACATCTGCAGCCCGCGCTGCCCAGCCTCGACCTGCTCTATTAGGGAGAGTATGTTTTATTAATATTGGATATTAAAGTTTAATACTATGATTACAGGGGAAAATGGCACTCTGCCTTCAAGGAATATTAGAGGATTCCAAAGAGACCCTGAGAGCAGAAGGGACATTTGTCACCGTCGGCAGGACAGTCACTCTATCCATCACACCCAGGGGAGCCCCCACAGCTGGCCAGCCATGCCACGAGGCTCATTGCCCCGGGGGACCTGGGCCACCAGGGAGGACAAGATCGGACTGAAGGGAGCGTGCAGGTGTCCTGGGGGCCAGAGGGCAGGGCCAACACCCAGCCTGGGGTGGAAAGCCAGCAGAACAGGCAGCCAGGGGCTGCCCATGGAGGCTTCCAGAAAAAAGAGGGGCACCAGTGACCACCTCTCTGTCCTTCCCAGAGCCCTAAGCAGGAAGGCGGCATGGACAGCGCCTCAGCAGGTATGGGCCGCCCCTCCCTGCACCAGCTGGCCGGGCCCACCCTGCCTTACTTCGGGTCCCCCCAGCTTCCTCTGTGTAAGGCTGGTCAGCGTGTGCCTGTGCGGTTCAGGGTGCTGTTGGTAATGAGAAGATCCAGGGGCACCTCTGCCTGTCTGTCCAGAGCAAGGAAGGACTCTGGCCCTGCTGGGAGCCCAAGCTCCTCCACCCTGGGGCGGAGGTCCCTGTCTGGCCTGGGTAGGTCTTCCACAGGGGAAGGGGTGAGGGGCGGCTCCCTCCCTGTAGCCTCCCGATGAGCCACACCAGTGTCATAGAGCCCTGGCGGGCGGGCCATAGAGTGACAGGAAATGGCTGCAGGCTGATAGCCAGCCCCCAGCCCCAAGAGCCCCCTCCCCACTCGCTGCTGCTGAGCCCGGCCCAGCACAGAGCCTCCCCTTGCGTCCACGTCCGGGCTACGGTTGGATGGGGACTGGTGGAGGCTGAGTCCAGCTGGTGTCTGCCAAGGGCCAGGCCAGTGTGCGGGACAAGGACCAGGAGGGCCCGGGTTCCCAGGGAGGATGCGGGAACACGGGCTTCACATGCACGCCCGCTGCAGGGCACTCCACAGCTGTGTAACAAGTGCCCACACGCAGCCTCCCCCAGCCCTCCCTGCAGGGCAGAGCCTCTCAGCAACAGGACAGGACCTCGAAAGTGGTGCTTGAGACAGCCAGGCAAGGCTGTCCCAGCCCAGAGACCCCAGGTTCAGGGAACTGGGAGAGCAAGGCCCCATCCATGCTTCCCTGGTGCTGGGAATGGAAACAGACCTGCCAAGCAGCCCCAAGGGAGCAGCAGGAACCTCACCCAGAGACAAGTGGAGGCCCCTCCAGGTGCCAGCAGCCCCAGACCTGGCCCACTAAGGCCAGGCTGCCAGAGGGCGGGGTGTCCACAGGGCAGGGACCTGGGGGCCGTACGCCTAGTTGGCCCTTCCAGGGGCTCGAGGTTGGAAATGCCTGAGGGATACAGGCCAAGTGTCCCTGCCTGCTGGGTGCCAGGCCCTTGCAGGCAACGGAACACGATGACCCTCCTGGCCAAACACCAGGCACCTGCAGGTGACAGTAGCTGGGTCACAGTGGGGTGTGACACTTGCTGCTGTTGCTGGCACTCGGGGTGTGGACGCCAGAGTTCCCCTAGGACTCGCCTGGAGGCTGAGGACTGCTCAGGCTGGGCTGGCGCACGGCCACGGTGAAGGGCCCCGGATGTTCACTGTGCTTTCTGGATTTTGTATTCTATTTTTCACAAAAATAATTCAAGCTGGGTTTGGGGACACACATGACAGGTTTCAGGAGGCTGAGGCAGGAGGACTGAAAATTCAAGGTCAATATGGGTAACTTAGCAAAAGCCTGTCTCAAAATACGTAACATCTGGCTGGAGAGATAGCTCAGCGTCTAAGCACCCGCGTGGCAAGCACAAGGACCTGGCTTTGATCCCCCGCCCTGTGTGCCATGCCGGCCACTGAAACCAGGTGTGGCGGTACATGCCTGTAATCCCAGCTCGGGGGAGGCTGAGACAGGAGGAACACTATGAGTCCAAGCTGTGTCGCAAGACCCGTACCAAAAAAATAAATAAAGGACTGGAGGATGGCTCCATGGCGGAACGCTGGGCCAGCACACAGGTGTCCCTGGGTTCTATCCTCAGGGCGGCAGGTGAACACATAGAGGTCCTCACACCCACGTCTGCCGCCCGAGCCACGTTGCTAGCCAGGAATCAGTGAGGAGCCCTGGTGTCCCACAGGTGACACAGCGACAGCAGGCCCAACATGAGACTCAAGCTTAAATTAAGATGAATAAAATGAAGGTTCTGCCCCGGGTACCCCAGGAACTGCGCATGGCGTCCCTGTGGGTGGGATCCCTACAGGCTGCCTCCTTGGCCTCTGCTTCACAGCCCCTTCCTCAGCCCGGCTCCCTGAGTGTAGGAGAGGTAGAGACAGTGAGTGGCCGGGGCAGCCCATGGCCAGGGCACCAGGAGCCGGGCACCCAGCTGGCACAGGGATGCACACTGGAGCAGAGCTGTCATGGAGCTTCCCGGGAGAGGTGGGGCTTCCACAGTGAGGAGGGAGACCCCGCGGGGTCCAGCCAGAGGTGAGAGCTGGGCTGCGGGTGTCACGGGGCTCGGAAAGGGGCCAGGACACGACGGGCCCCTGCACACGGACCCATCGCTGCGCAGGGCCAGCTTCTCCAGGACCCTGCTGTAGAAACCTGGGGGCGGGGGGGGTCCCAGCTCCAGGGGCAGCGCAGCACCCAGGAGGGACCCCCCGTGCCTGTTGCATCCCAGAAGGGAGACGCAGCCCTGGAAGCCAGGGGTCCCGAGTCCCCTCCCTCACCTGGGCCAGGGGACCGTGGCTTAGGGCTCGAAGGGCAGCATAATCCACCCAAAGAAGTCCTTTCCTTGTGTTGTGTTTTTTATTTAATTTTTCAATGAACACACTCTTTTATCATCCACAAGCGTGAAAGTAAATTAAGAAGAAATGGGTTTCTTTCAATTAGGCTCAGCGTTGCTTTGAGTAACTGCCTATAATTCTATTTAATGAAAAAATAAAATCATTATTCCACATCTCTCCCTTCCCTGTCACAGTCCACAGACGGGCCCCATTAGCGTGCACTGTAGATTTATTTAATTAGAAAAATATTTTGTTTTCTCTGATTCTTTGGGAAAAGGGGGAAAAAAGGAACCAAAAAACCTCCAGGCACAAAATTAATCAAATCTGCTACCTGGAAGTTAATGGCCTCTGTTGTTCTTACCCTTGACTTCCACGCAAGCTTGGACCGCACCGCGCCAGTGGGTGCCCGTGCCGCCCGGCTGCACTGGGGAACTCGGAGCCAAGCCCCTCGCAGCAGCGCAGAGCCCCGTGGCGGGCGGGGAGGGGCCAGGTCCTTCCGTCGCCGGGGCACATTCGTCTATGGGCTCATGCGGAACGCGCCGGAACTGGGCCGCGAGCCACACCTGCTGCCCGTTAGAGGGAGGCCGTGACGGTGGCCACTCCCACACCCGGATGGAACCCCACCCGGAGGCCTCATCCAGCCGCCAGGGATGCCAGCCACCAGCAGGGCCCTGGAGGGGGCAGCCAGCTGTACAGACACCAAGGACCGGTGATCTCAGTGACCCCTCCTGGTGGCCGTGGCTGCCCCGCAGGATCAGGTCCCACGTGTGTGTGCATCGTACCGTCCCCCGGTGTGACCACAGGAGCGCCGCCCACAGAACTGCCAGGTGAGACACAGGTGTCCCCTTACATGCCAGTGAGATAGGCACAGTCCTCACCGGCACAAGTGCAGCAAAACAACCCACTGTGGACCTGAGGTCCGTGGCTCACCAGCACCCGGCCCTCGCCTGCCACAGCTGGCTACTGAGGGGTGAAGCAGAGCCCACAGCAGAAGTGGATCTGGCAGAGGCCCGCTTCCACCACCCGCTCGGCCCAAAGCTGCAGACACAAGAGCCCGTGAGAGCCAGGCCTGGGCCCGGGCTCTCGGGCCATTCCGACTCAGGGCTGGTGGTCTAGACAGCACCCAGCTCCACCTGGTGCCAGCAGGGACGCGAGGGTCACCCGTGCAGGTGGGGCAGGAGACAGACACTGGGTCTTTGGGGACCCCAGGCTGGGGGGTGGGATGGCCCCACTGTGACCCAGAAGCAGCCCCTGCTGAGTACATAATTTCGCTCCCTTAGAGGAGCCCCCCAACCAGCCCCACGTGGAGCAGCCGGGACCAAAGGCTCTCCCACGCCCGCCCCTTGGCCTCCCACAGTCCCAGCAGCACCCATCCTGGTCCACTCACAGCTCCAAGAGGGTGGAGGGTGCAGCACAGGACCTGGATGTCCCCAACCTGACCCAAGACGGATGTCCCTGAGGCTGGTCTGTGACGCCACAGGCACAGCTCTGGTGGAGCAGTCTCCGCTGGCAGCGGGCAGCCCTGGCAAAGTGGATCAGAAGAACTCATTCTTGAAGCACAGAGGATTCAGCAGGGCAGACCTCAACCACAGGCCAGACAGGCCGCATTTGGTACCCAGTAGGGGCAGAAGCCCTGGGTGTGGTGCACACTGGGCGACAGATTATGTCCACTGCCCTGGACAGGGAGACCCGGGACGTCCTTGTCCTTCAGGGCTTCGCCCTTGAGATCCCAGGATGCGGCTGCCCAGCCTCCAAGCTGCTGCGGGACTCAGCCGCCTTGGCCTCTCCGCCGGAGCCTTTGCCTTCGGACTGGGCCTGTGGAGTGAAGTTGGCTCCGCCCACACCAGCCACCTGCTCACTGTCACCAGTCACAGGCCAGGACATATCTCTGCCTGGACAGCGGCGTGCGGAGGACAGGGCCCACGAGGAGCCTGTCAGGAGCCTGCGCCCTGGCCAGCGGCCCCGCAGGGCTGGGGTGCGGGACATTCGCGTTTCCCGCTGGGCAGCCTCTAAGTGGACACAGAAGCCCAGGGGCAGGAAGCCCTGGGAAGCCTGGAACTGCAACTGTGAGCCCCCTAAGAAAAAGTGTACATGTTACAGTCCCCACCCCTGGAAGCCCAGCATTGAGCGAGCCTTCAAAGAGGTCATCAAGTGGCCCCCGGTCTGTATCAGAGGAGGACAGGACACAGAGGACGCAGGAGGCAGGTGCCGTGGGGAGGAGCCTGCCCCCCAACCTCAGGCTGTGACATCATCAGCCCCTGCTGCTGCAGCCTCCACGCTGGGGTGGCCGAGCTGCGAGCACCTGAGCCACCAGACCCTGTGCATGGGGGGGGCGCAGGACACCCCGTGGACACAGGCGCAGGAGTGTGGACTTCCCCTTCCACTTCCCCGTGGCGCCCTTAGAAGCTGCAGGCTGGGCTTCCCCCGAGCTGAGAGCCAGAGCGAAGCTGCACCTCCTCCTCCGGCCCCCAAGATGGAGTGTGCCAGCCCTCCCCATCCAGAAGGCTGTGTTAGCACACAGCCCAACAGCCTGGGCAAGCAGCAGGGACCAAGGCCTAGCAGGAGGGACACGGGGGTCCCCAAGTCAGAGACAGGCACCCTCATCTGGCTGCATGACCTGGCTCTGTCCAGGCCACCCTTTGTGGCCATAAAAGGTGTGAGCCACAAGGGTCCTGTGTACTCCATGCCCCCCAGGGCGGGTCCGTGTCCCCTCTGGGTCCTGGGAACAGCACCCACCTGTCTTCCTCTACCCCTGAGGTCCCCTGAGCACTGTGCAGCCTGGTGCTCTCTGTGTATGCCCACCTGGAGGGTGCGCCCAGGCGCCCCAGCCACAGCTGGCTTTAGGGTGTCCCCAGTGCATTTGCCCCCCTGGCTGGATATGCCCAGACGACAGAAAGACAAAACCTAGACGCGCAAGGGAGGGAGCCGCCCAGCCTGAGCCAACAGCTCAGCCAGCTGATGTTTCCTAGATGACCGTGATGGGAAGACCACACGTCATGAGGGCTTGGGGGGGGCTGTGGGCGTGACGCTGAGTGCCTGCATCCTGGTCCTCAGAATGTGACCCTCCCACACACTGCGTTAGCCAGCGCTCTCTGATCGAGAG